>CABHPH010156652.1:1675-28196 GCA_902168325.1 Peromyscus nudipes
GGTGGTAGATAGATTCTTGAAGGTGAACATTTGGATCAAATTGGAGCATTTTAAGAACTGACTCCCCTCAGCTGGACCATGGTGGCACATACCTTTTTAATCCCAGCACTTGAGAGGCAGAGGCAGGTAGATCTCTGAGTTTGAGGCCAGCCTGGTCTACAGAGTGAGTTCCAGAACATCCAGAGCTACACAGAGCAACCCTGTCTTGAAAAACCAAAACCAAAACAAACAAACAAAAAGTAAAAGAAAAGAGAAAGAACTAACTCCCTTCTCTAAGTGTAGCCATTTTTTTCTTGAGAAAAAGTAGATGAATAGTGCTGTATGGTAATGAAAGAGGTCCTCCCTTTCTCCCTGCATCTTTCTCTGCCTTTCTTGCCCCCTCTCCTTCTCTCCCTCCCTCCCACTCTCCTATGCCTCTTGTTTTCTCTGGTTCCATTCTGCCAAGTGGATGGTTATTGGAATGAGAGCTCTTTTGTCTACTCCCCTTGGGTCTCTCTCCTTCTGTCCTTGCCCCCTCCTGTGAACGGAATTGAATGTCTGAGGCTGTTGGGATTATTTACCCTTATTTTGACTTTGCTGCAGTCAGGCCTCTCGGGTGTGTGCATATGAGGGTCTTGGATATTGAGAATTAGCTGTGGAGGGTTTTTACAGCGATAACTACTTTACTGTGTACATTAAAATGGTCATCACTTTAACATTCAGACTTTGAGAAAAGGTTGTGAAGATGTAATGTGGGTTCCCTAAGTGAACCCTATGTTCCCACCACTATCTGTTTAACTGCTTTCATTATTGTAAGAAAAACAAAGATTCTGATAGCATATGCTAATCATTTTGTTGAAATGTAATGATGAATATAGTTTAAAATGAACTGTATTGCATGCAATAATGCTTACGTAGATTTTTTAGAGATAAGTAAACACTTGTATTAATAGACCATAGTGGCTTTGAAGTTCTTCTAGACTGTTGTGTTGTCTGACCCTTCCACCAGGAGGTGATAATGTCACACATCTGTAAACTGCCATTTATTCTTTTGTGCCTTGTCTTTGGCACTTTCTAGCTTTTCTTTCTAGGTCTTTGGGTGAGTTCCTGCTGGAAATATGAGTTCACAGTGGGGCTCTTTGGGCCTGGGCATCTCTGAGCCAGCAGACTGTGAGCAGTCACTGGCTTTTAGAGCAGGTGTGTGTGCAGATGGCATGGGGTGAGGGGCAACCTGCCTTCTGCCTGGTGATGCTGGAGAGAGTGATTGATAACAGTGCTTACTCTGAGCAATGGTCTGAGGCCGGAAGAGCCCGAGTACCTGGCTAGGTGGAAGTCAGTGGCTGGCAGCATGAATATAGATACTGAATTTAGCTTGTAGTTATAGTAAACTTGCTTGTTAGCACTCTTAACCTGGTGCTTGCCATTTGATATATCCCCCAGCCCCCGCCTGCCTTGTCTGTGTATTCCGAGGAAGAGGGTAGTAATAGGTATGAGGGTGCAGAGTGCAGCTCTCCTGAGCTAGAGGTTTTCAGTTGGCAGAGTTTACGTTAGGGTAGACTCCATGGCAGACTCAATGGCTTCTCATTGTGTGTCTAGTTGTCAGTCTGTGTATGAGTCAGGGTTCTCTGAAGGAACAGAACTAAGAATGAATATATCTCTAATCTCTGTCTTTCTGTCTTTCTGTCTGTCTGTCTGTGTATATCTAATCTCTATCATGTATATATGTATGTATGTATGTATGTATGTATGTATGTATGTATGTATCTGTCTGTCTGTCTACCTATCAATCTGTCTGTCTGTCTGTCTGTCTATGTTTGTTTTGTGTTCTGGGTAATTCCAACAATGGCTATCTTACAATTGAAATGCCGAGAATCCAGTAGTTGTTCAGTCCGTGAAGCTGGATGTCTTAGCAGTCTAGTCTGGTGTTGGAGTCCCGGAGGATTCCTAGAGAGCTGCTGGTGGAATCCTGACTAAGTAGGTTTTAATCCCAGAGGAGTGCCACAGCAACAGCATAGAGGGACTTGTCAGTGAGAGTGAGGGAAAGCAAGGGAAAAAAACAAAACAAAACAAACAAACAACAACCACAACAACAACAACAACAAAAACCCCAAAGCTTTCTTCTTCCATTCATTTTATGCTACCAGAAGGGTTGGTCTAGATTTAGGGTGAGTTTTCCTACCTCAAATGGTCTAATAAAGAAAATTCCTCACAGGTATGCCTAGCTACTTGGGTTTCAGTTGATTCCAGATGTGGTCAAGTTGATAACAAAAATTAGCCCTTAAAGTCTTTTCTTAGGACTTCCTTCTGAGTGGGTGCATATGTCCTTAGGTCAGGTAAAGTAATGCATGGGGCCTGTTAAGGAGAAAACATTGCCAGGCAATGGTGGTGCATGCCTTTAATTCTAGTGCTTGGTAGACAGAGGCAGATGGATCTCTGTGAATTTGAGGTCCGCCTGGTCTACAAAGAGAGTTCCAGGATAGCCAGAGCTGTTAGAGAGAAATCCTGTCTCAAAAACAAAAAAACAAAAGAAGAAAATATTAAAAAAACTTTGTTTTCTGGTTTCTTTACATATGCTCTATCATAACACTACACAGTAATATGAACATTTACAAATAAATATTTATAAATGCTGAGTATGTACAGTATATTTTTAATTTCTAACACTGTATCCCAGTGTGCCTTTTAAAGTACATTCTAGAACTGTGTCATAGGGATTTGTTGTATTGCTGCTTCTTCTACTAAGGTGATTGCACATTCCTGTGAGCTTAGTATCCGCCTATTCCCTCTTTTTTCCTCCAAGTAAAGCAGGCTTTATTGAGTGTATCCTGTAGGCCATGAAGTTCAGGACACTCTTCCTATTTTATTGCTAGGTTTTAAAAGTGAAGACAAATGGACTGCAGATTTTTGAAACAGTTAGTGTAAAAGTATCCCCAGTTTGTTGTTTGGACTCCAAGTCATCTGAAAGTTGATAACTGCTTTTAGCCAGTTTTCTGTTTGGAGCTCCGCACAGCAGGGAGCTTAGATGCGTCCAATCTGTTCAGTGAGAGCAGGTCAGCTCTGTTCCTTTCCTCTATCCATGTGCTTTACCTGTGATGCTTTAAACCACCGTGACCTCTTCTTTTTTGGATTTAGAAACTATTATGTGTTCATGTGTGTCTCTGTGCATGTCTGAGTACAGGTATTGGTTCCCAAGGAGTTGGAGTTACAGGTGGCTGGGAACCACTTGGTGTGGGGACTGAGAATCAAATCCAGTCCTCTAGAAGAGCAATTGATCTTACCTGCTGAGCCATTTTTCCAGCCCCCAACTGTGATCTTTTGATAGTGGATTCCCCCCCCCCCACCAGACAGGTTTCTCTGTGTAGCTTTGGAGCCTGTCCTGGAACTCACTCTGTAGATCAGGCTGGCCTCGAACTCACAGAGATCCGCCTGACTCTGCCTCCTGAGTGTTGTGCTACCACTGCCCAGCAATAGTGGATTCTGATGCATTTCCTTCTTCCTTAGAGAGACTCAGTTATTTCCTAGAAATCTGAAACTTCCTTTCCTTTCCTTTTTTCTGTCCCTTCTCCCACCCTTTGCTTTTTTCTTTTTCTTTTCTCTTTTCTTTTCTTTTCTTTCTTTACTTTTTTTTTTTTTTTTTGAGATAAGGTCTCATGTTGTCCAGGATGACTTCAAACTCACTGTATGGCCCAGGGTGGCCTTGAACTCTTGATTCTCCTGCTTTCACCTCCAAAGTTCTGATATTACAGATGTACAATATCATAACTGGTTTAAATTTAATTTAATTGTGTGTGTGTATTTTTAAATGTTACTGCAGGTATATGTGCAGGTGCAAGTCTACATGTATGCATGCGTACTTGGTGAAGATCAACCCTGGGTGCTGTTCTTCAGCTGCCGTCTACCTTGATTTTTGAGAAAATGCATACCCCTTTGGCTTGGATATATCAACTAGGCTAGAGTAGCTGGCCAGTGTCCTCCAGGGATCTACTTTCAGGAGCATGGACCTTTCTTCATCCACTCTGACTTCCATTTTAAGTATTTTAAATGTGAATGTATTTATTTCCCTTTCTTGTTGCAAATATCACTACTCAGATTTCTGAAACCATTTCTGATAATTTACCAGTTGAAATAAGAGAGGAGTCCTAGTGAGGGCCCAGTATTGATAGTATAGCAGGAACCAGAGGCTTTGAACCAGACCAGTGTCTCATTATAATGAACACTTGCAAGTAAAGATGTATGGACTAAAGGGTTTACTGTGTGACTCACTGTGTCACACTACAGCTTCCACGATGAGATTTTTCTTTTCTTTAAAATTTTATTTTGTTTTATCTTGGGGAGGGGTTGCAAGGGCAGAGGTTGGGTGTGAGGGGACAAAGAAATGAGTTGAATTGAGATGCATGATGTGGGGCCCACAAAGAATTAATAGCAAGTTAGGTTAGAGAAAGAAAAAATTGTTAACTCTAAAATAGTAAATTGTAGGTGGCAGTGAAGGTAATTATTTTTTATATTCCAGATGATTTATTTAAAATAAATGAATTTAATATGACAAAAAAGGAGAATTCTTGTTACTTAATTCCAGATCCCTGAAATCCCTCTGTAACTGTGTTTTAAATAGCATAAGTAATGGCTGGTCATGGTGGCACATGCCTTTATTCCCAGCACTCAGGAGGCATCACTCTCTGAGTATGATGCTAGTTTGGTCTACATAGTGACTTCCAAACTAGGCAAGGCTACATAAGACCCTATTTTTTTTTTTTTTTTTTTTTTTTGGGTTTTTTCGAGACAGGGTTTCTCTGTGTAGCTTTGCGCCTTTCCTGGAACTCACTTGGTAGCCCAGGCTGGCCTCGAACTCACAAAGATCCGCCTGGCTCTGCCTCCCGAGTGCTGGGATTAAAGGCGTGCGCCACCACCGCCCGGCAAGACCCTGTTTTATTTTTTATTTTTTTTGAATTGGCCATTGAGATTGTGTGTGTGTGTGTGTGTGTGTGTGTGTGTGTGTGTGTGTGTGTGTCTTTACAAGATGACGTGTCAAATTTTCTTTTGCAAGCAAACAAAAACCTCAAATCATAATAAATGACAGAGTTTTCTTTCCATATGAGTTAGTTTCTTTCAGGGGCAAATGTTCTGTGTACATTTATTTTCAGTTCATATACTTCATGTTCATGTGGACTCTGCATGACAACACCCGACCTGCCTTCCTTAGCTTTCTGAAGGTCAGGACTACAGAGCTCTTTCCTGTTCTTGGCATATGCAGTCCATTTCCTGAAGGTGATGGAAGTCTAATACTAAGAACTTCTCTTAGTCCCTGGACATGTGATACTCTGGGGTTGCTTGACTCAGAAAAGCTTCTGGATGAGTTGGCATGGGTCTCACTAAGAACCTGCCTTCTGCTTTCATGTGAGTGTCAGCTTTTCGCTCTGGATCTGGAGACATGCTCCTTATTTCTCCAGTAGGCGAATGTAGTGGGCAGGGTTCTCTAGAGGAACAGAATGGGGAGGGTATTAGTTTGGCTTTCCTAATCTCTGTCTGGATCCCAGAGAGCAGAGAACCACATGGCTGCTTGGTTTAGAAAGCTGATGTCTCTGTAGTCTGAAGATGGAGCTGAAAACCTGGAAGATCCCTGTGGAGTGGCTGATTTTGAGTCCACATAGGAAAGAAGGCTGAAGAAACTCAAGTATGATGTCAGTAGTCACAGAGCTGCAGTGATAGTTGCATGCCTGCAGAATGAAGCAGCACAGGCAGGTGCAGAGCACAGCCTTTTCCCAGGACCTCTTTCTAACTGGTTGGTCCATTGTAGGGTACTATTTACATTGTATTGCATGGAGGTCATTCCCCATCAGTTCATTGTGTCTGCAAATACCCTCAAGGACACACGCCTAGGTGATTCAGGCCCCACAGCTTGACTGTCAAGAATACACATACAGAGAATTCTACCCTCCCTGTGTTTCAGTGCCATGCTTTGAAATTTGCAGAAGTCCTCCTCCTACAGCATTGTATGCTTTCTCTGTCTTTACTGATGGGGCTTTCTGACAACAGAGGTCCCACCAAATAGGCCACAATCCATGAGATATGCTATTCCCTAGTATACGAAAACTCATGAAGCCTAGGATGGAAGACGTTGTTACTTGCCCTTTAGGGTCAGTGGAAGAGCAGATCTTTTCAGATTCTCTATCATGCAGTGCTATTTTCCCCTAACTAATGATTGTGAAAGATGTAGGTATAGTTAACTTTTCTTTTCAAGGCTGGGAAAAAAAATCAGATTGTTGCCTTTAGGACTAGATTTTCTCATGCTTCTAAGCAAAATCTGACATTGATAAAAATATCAAAAATATGCATAAAGAGTACACAGGGCAGTTGGCCCACCAACCATTGGCCTGTTAACATCTCTGTCTGTTGGCTTTCTCTCACATATATCTCCCCTTTCTTTGTTTGAGTGAAGGACTTGCTATCAAAACCATTCTTCAGGACTGCTCAGAATAGAGGTACATTCAGGTGTTTATCAACACTCACACGGTTCTCTTGCAGCTGAGACTAGATGCTGAATTGCAAGGGGAAGAAGTGATCTTTGCATGTCATCTGGGAACTTTGGTTTTCATAGTTACAGGTTCAGTTATGTCACTTGAGTTCTTGATGACAATGCCTACTATTTCCATTATTTGCTTATTTCTCTGGCCAGGTAAATATTAGATAGTCCCTAGTTAAGAATTTTCAACTTTATCATGGCACATAACCAATATGCATGCACCTATTTGTAACTAAACTTGAACTCAGCAGTTTTCACTTTTTCCTATGATTGTGATTTACAGTAACATTCTTGTCAGGATGCTGGCCAGTGGCAATGCCTGTAGATTTCTGTCAGCCTCATAGTCTGTGCATTCTGCTGTGTGTGCTATGTTGCTATGCCATGAAGTAGACTACATATGTTATATGTATTCTGACTTGCTCAGGGTGAGTTATTAGTTTGTAATCATGTCCTGGGTCAAGGGGCATCTGTGCTCTGTACTGGTACCCAGCTAAGAGCTGGTACTGACATATATCAGAAGTATCCCGGGTCAAGGAGCATCTGTGCTCTGTACTGGTACCCAGCTAAGAGCTGGTACTGACATATATTAGAAGTATCCCGGGTCAAGGAGCATCTGTGCTCTGTACTGGTACCCAGCTAAGAGCTGGTACTGACATATCAGAAACTGGTTTCATTATTCCCAACTGAAACCCTCTAAGCAATCCTCCCTCTTCTCCTCCCCAGTCCCTAGTAATCCCCATTCTGCTTTCTCTTTCTCTGAATTTGTCTGTTCTAGGTACCTATAAACACATTCTCTGATATGTTTAAAGTAGACTTGTAAAAGCCACAGCCACATTTCTTGAATTCATGGCTTAAATCACCAGTTAGTCTTCTCTTAGCTGTGGCCTTAAAGGTATTCCACCATGAATGGCTGTGAGCAAGGTAGGAAATTATGGAGAGTTCCAAGAAATACCAGACCTTGCTCCTTTCAATCAGGACAAAAGAAAAAAGTTTCATGGGACTCCAGCTTTTCCTGGGTTCCAAGGCACCAGAGGTTCTGAGGAAAGGGCTGAGATGTTTTTTCAAGTGTCAGGAGAAGCTAAAAACAGCCTGAAATGTTTAGTGAGTGAAGTGGAATCTGCTCTTTAACACACACAGATTGTAGACTGGGTGTTAGCTTAGTGCTAGAGCAAGCCCTGACTCAGATACATCAGGCCCTGAGTTCAAACACATGTTCCAAAAAGTGTCAATTAAATTAACAGATAAAACTTCCCACAAATTAGAAGCTAGATGACCAGCAAAGGTACTTTCCTTTGTTTCTTTAAAGCTAGGTTACAAGCTTAGCTTTTTTGTGTGTTTGTGCATGTGCATGTATTTGTGTGCATGTTCATGTGGGTGCAGGTGTGTGTAGGTACATATGGAGGTAGGAGGCCAGCCTCAAGTCTTGTTTTTCAGGAATTGGCTCCCATGGGTGCTAGGAATGGAGCTCAGGTCCTCTGGAAGATCAGTCAGTGCCCTTCACTGCTGAGCCATCTCTCCAGCCCTCATCTTGTGTTTTTGAGACAGAATCTTTCATTGGCCTGGAACTTACCAAGTAGGCTATGCTGACTGGCCAGAAAGTCCCAGAGATTCACATTTCTTGCCTCCCTAGTCCTAGAAGTATAGACAGGTGCCACCATGCCCAGCTTTTACATGGGTTCCTTGGATCCGAACTCTGGGAATCATGCTTGTATAGCAAGCACTTTACTGATTGCATCATTATCCTACTTCCATCCCTTGGTAATTTTGTTGCATCTCACGCTGGATGTTTAAATGATGCCAGTGATACTGATGAAAGGGTCCCTGGTTTACAGATACACATCAAGGGGAAATGCACTGATAACTTCAAAAGTCTCTCAACTAACCAACTTATTTCAAAGTCAGAGTAATTACTAATTGAACCTTTTCCTCTTCTTATGTTTATTATTTTTTCTTTCCCTGTGTTCTTTTACATTAAGGTTTATGTTTTTCAAGTTGAGTTAATGATATTGAGTATTCTTTCAAAGCACTTGTCACCAGTGTGGTTTATTCATTAATTAATGGTAAGGTGATTTTGTAGACAGGTGACACACTCTAATTTATTACAGAGACTGTTCTTGCTAGTTATTGATTAGCGATGAATAAATTACTGCCATTTTTAATCATAAGTTTTCTTTTGGGTATAAATTAATCAGTTTCTGTATTTGTAAGCAGTGTGGCTTTATCACCCTCAGTATTAACAGGAATGAACCTGCCCACCTCTGCCACAGGTAAATTTAGGGCAGACAGAGACAGGTTTCCATGCTTGTAGCTTGATCTTGACTTTTATTAAGCAGATAGAAGTGTACGTGCTTAAAAATGACTTCAAACTGCCTTTCCTGTTGAGTAGGTTTTGCACTACCTGCCTGACAGATGGTGTTGGAAGTCATTACTGAAATCATGTGTTTACCTGCTCATGGACATGTGTTCACCAGATGCACCCTGTTTACCCAGGACTGCTTGTTTCTTAAAGAAATATGCGCCTTCTGGAGAGCGTTGCATAACTTAGGAGAACAGAAGTTAAGCAAGCCTGAGCTTCCGATTATGTGCCCCTGAATTAGCCACAGTCAAAAGACCCATTTCATTCTTAATGAGAACTCAGAGTGGCCCAAGAGCTCACTCAGCAGTGTTGATCTTTGCTTCTTTTAATTGTACTTTAATTCTCCACATTCACTGAGTTCTTTAACAACTGGTCACTCCACTCTGCCTTGATTCACTGGCAGCACTAGTGATTAGCCAGTCTTTTAAGGAGATGGTTTGATTAATTATATTTGCTGAGTTTTGGCAACATGTTTCACAGATTGTTGTTGAAATTGTATTTGCTCCTCTAATTTCTAAGTTCTGATTTTGGAGGTCTGGCATCCAGAAGAAGTGTTTTCTTCATTTTAGCATCCCATAGAGAATTTCTATGCTCACCAGGATCGAAATGGCTGCCTGAGTATTTTGTTTGCTAACCATGAGAACCTTGTTTAATTCTTTTCATCTCACCACTGTCTTATTTCTCTTTAAAGTGGATAGAGCTGAATGGCAGCAACTCCTTTCTAATGCGCCCCAAGCTCTCGGCTTGGAATGGAGTCTGTCTAACTGTCTGTAAACCCCAGGAAACAAGGAAAGTTATTGTTTGAGGGTTGTGACAGGTGCAGAATTGTAAATAATTACAGGTCTGGGCAGAAAGTGGGGCAGGAGTTGCCCAGCAGCTGGCAGGCCTGACCTGTGGCAGGTCTGACCTGAGTGAAGGAGCCTGAATTCATGGCAAGCTCAGATTCGTTTTATAGTGTGAAGCTCCTCTTCTGCTACAGGAAGAGGCAGCTGATTGAGGCAAGATATCAGCTGAAGAGCGAGTAACGTGGATTATTGGGAAAGAGACTTGCCCACTGTGCTACCTCTGGGATGGCTTCAGGGCCAGCTGGAACTCGTGGGATGTGTTTCAACCCTGATTTACATTTTGGCTGAAGTAAACCATTCAACAGTGAATGTCTTCAGTTATCACCGAGGTGGCTTGGGCTTCTTATTTTTATTTTTTCTAAAACTTTTAATGTTACTTATTTCTAAAATAGTAAGTGTTAGACTAAGGGATACATGTGACTGTCAAGAAGAGGGAAACAGCTGTAATTATGCAATTCCTTTGGAATGCCTGACTTCTTTTCTGATGTCGTTTGTCACAGAACAGAGTTAAGAAGGGCCATGACCTGTTGAAAGTAGGGACAAAAAGCTGATGACTGGGCTGGGGAGGTGGCTGTGTCCTGAGTTGTTATTGGCTGGTGAAGTGTTTCTACAAATTGGTAATTTTACATTAAAAAAAAATAGTCTGTATTTCTGGCTTTGTAGGAAGAACCTACTGATACAGTCCCGCAGCAGGTTGGGTGATGAATACCTGCACCTGCGCCTTTAGACACCGGTGTGCCTCCAACCTCCTCAGTCTCTGTCACTCCTGTACTCTGTCACCTTCCTGGCAGTGCTGTACTAATGTGACACCTGGACTGTAGGGTGTGTGGGTGCAGAAGTGAACAAACCTTTGAGGATGGACAGGTGTCAGTAACTGCCCATCAGGATTGGTTTGCCTGGGTGCTGTGTTCCATATCAAGTCCTCCAAGTTCTGATCCTTTCCCCCCTTTCCTAACACCTGCACTTTCCCCATTACTGTTCAAATCGGATCCCTGAGATCATCAAGTTGTGCCTGGCCATCCTTACTTAATACAGAAAATGCAAGTTCCCTGGACGGGGATCTTGTGACTGTTTTCACACATTGGTATGCTTTGCTTGGCCAGTTTTTCTCCCTGACTTTAGAGGAGATCAGCTTTATTAAAGGAAAAGAGATAATGAGGAAAAGGCGTGTGGCTTCTCTTAAAGTCCCGGGCACTCTAGAGCCTGGCAGATCATGGTGTAATGTCTTGATGGGTGATTGAAGATGCAGTAGTGATCTTCAGGTAGTGGAGACATGCCACAGGTTCAAAGTTTTCCTGGGAAAAAGTAGAGCATGCCATTCTTCCTCCATGTTTTTACACCTACACTATTTGGTGCCTTGACTTTTATGACCCAGTTGCTCTGCAGGTCAAGTGATTTCTCTTTGTTTATATGTGAGGGACAGAGCATAGGCAAGGGAGAATTTTGCTCCAATTATCTAAAATCTCCCAATTAAACTGTTTCTGTTGCAGTTTGTATTGCAAAAGTAATGAAAGTTAAGGAAAATCATTGCCATATGGTGACTTCTGGCATATAGCCTGTTCATAAGCAGGGATGTTGTGAGCTCAGATAACATTCCTGGATGAAATGAGGTAGACTAGAGATCAGGCAACTCTAGCCTTCAGGACAAACCTAGCTGGTTGCTTGTTTTTGTTAATAAAGTTTTATTGGAACAGACTTGAGTTTATTAGCCAATGTGCTTTCCCACTGTTAAAACGTAGAGTCAGGAGTTTAGTTGTGACATAGACCATATGGCCCTCAAACTCTAAAACAGTTATCTGGAAGTTGACTGGAAAAAAGTCTGCTATCTTGCCTGTAGAAGGAAGGTTCTGTCCAAAAATGAACACAATAGCACCAACTCCAACCACTTCTTCTGTGCTCTCTAAGATAGTTTTGTTGAAAACAAAAGAAAGTTAGCCATATAATCCACTTTCTTTTTAAAAAGTGACTTTGTTTTATTGTTTTGTGTGTGTTGGTGTTTTACCTGCATGTGTGTCATCTGTGTCCCACACACGTGCCTGGTGATGTGGAGGCCAGCAGAGGGTATTGGATCTCCTGGGACTGGAGTTTCAGACAGCTGCCATCTGGGTGCTGGCGATGGAACTCTGGTCCGCAGAGCCATCACTCCAGACCCCAATTTATTTTTAAAATACTTATGGCTATTTCATTTTGAAAGTAATTTTTAGAGAGAGTACCTGATTTATTTACAATGATTTGTTTTAAGTGATACTGATTATTTAATGCTAAAATGAAGTAGGACCGTAACTGTTTTAAATTAGCATGTAAGTGTACAGATGAGTAGGTTACAGTGTAATATTTCACATGTGTAAAGGTAGAGAGTGCTTCATGCATTCTGTGAGCCACAGTTGCAGAGTGGCCAAGCCAGTCCTCTGCAGTATCCTCATCTCAGTATGTATCTCACAAGAACTACCCATTCAAATGAAGGAAGACATTGCACTCTCTCTAACTGCGGCTGCGCTCTGTATTAGTTAGCTTTCCAGTACTATAACAAGGTCTATGAATTAACCTACAGACAGAGAACTTGTATTCTGACTCATAGTTTTGGAGAGTCTAGGCTGTTATCAGCTGAGCATAGCTTTTGGGTCTCTTGTGAGGATGCTGGATGGTAATGATAGGGAACTCCCTAGTCTGTCTGCCTGTCTGTCTGTCTGTCTGCCTACCTACCTGTCATCTATCTAGTGTATGTTGTGTCCTGCAGGGCCTGACTGGGATAGGGAGGCAATGAAGAAAGGACAAGCATAAAAACACTCACACAGAAAAGCTGGGGTTGGGTGGTCTTGGCTTCTGGGTAGCTAAGTCTTGGAAGCCTGGAAGCTCAGCATGTTTATTATATACAGTTGAAAAGGGAGGCAGAGTTATTGCATACAGCTGAATAAGGAGGCGGGTTTGGCTAATCTTGGTAGGAACAGTTTCTGTAAGGGGACGGTCTTCCTACTGTATACAACTGAGCTGGAGGGAAAGCTAATGGCAGACATTTTCTACATGTATGTCAACATCCACTCAGGGACCAGAGAAAGGCTTTGCCATCCCTCTGAGCCTCAGCAAGAGAAGGCTTTGTCATTCCCATGGGTCTGAGGCATTGGGGTCATTGACATAGCTGTGGCCATGTCTACAACACATATTCATGCTGGACTTCACTTACTCCTAATGTGGGAATGTGTGTGTGTGAATTAGAGTGTCTATGTGTGCCCAAAAGCCAAAAGAGGGCACCAGGTGACCTCCTCCACCACTCAGCCTATGCCATCTTTTTTTTTTTTTTTAGGAAGAAGCTGTAGGTTTTGGCTCCCAGCTCAGTAAGATACAGCTCGTGGATGTAGGAGAGTATGGCAGCAGCACTGAGCCTGTCATGGTATGCCTAGTGTTCGGCCTGTCGCGAGCAGGGAGAGAGTGGGCGTGAGCTGTATCCTCCAGTGAGGCTCCACTTCATGTTTCTGCAACATCTCACAGTCTGCCTATTCCTTTAGAGACAGGGTCTTTCCTTGAACCCAGGGCCGGAATTTGCTCTCTTAGGCTGGAAGTCCTCAAGCCCTAGCAGTCCTCCTGTCTCTGCCTCAATGGCTTGCAAACCTGAGCCTGCTTCCAGCTCGTTATGCTCGTCTTGGGATCCAGTCCTCAGTATTGCACAGCAAACACCCTTAACCACAGAGCAGTCACTCTGACCCCAACCACAGCTTTTTCTAGGCTGTGTAATAGTGAGTGAGGGCATGGAGTTGTTTAGATAGTCAAAATAAGATATTAGTGAAATTCAGTAGAAAGAAAAAAAAAAGACCCTGTTTTGATGGGAAGACCAAGTGTAGTAATTAAAGCATGGTACTATGTAGTCAGTTTTATGTGTACATTCATGGGTGTTTAAAGTGTACAGATGTTCATACACGGGCTATTATGATGGCAGTTTCAGTTTTTATAATTGTCTAAAGCTTTAGTGATTAGGGAAACAGTTAGTTCTTATTTAATGATGAAATTTAAGCACTATTAGACACTGATAAAATGATCTTTATTGCTTTTGTTCATTTTGAGAGCCTTTAGTAAGAGCAGGCAGGCAGGCCAGAGAGTGGGGGTGTCGCTGAGCAGGATAGCATGCGCTTCATGTGTCAAATCCTCCTCATCATAAACAAACAGACAGTCAAAGAGCCAGCATGCCTGTGTGGTGGACATCAGTCAACAGAATTCCTGGGTGCCTCAAGTATTAAGTACTGCTTTAGGCACTGGGACTTCAGTACCAAATAAACACAGGTGTTAATGAGCAAACATGGGTTGGAGGACCATATATCCATAGATGTAATTGTTTATTGAGCCAAGTCCCAAGGACTGTTGTTTTTTAAAGATCTGGAGATATATTGGTAAGCACACATCAATTTTTAAAATTTTTCTTTTTTTCTTTTTCTTTTTTTTTTTTTTTTGGTTTTTAGAGACAGGGTTTCTCTGTGTAGTTTTGGTGCCTGTCCTGGATCTTGCTCTGTAGACCAGGCTGGACTTGAACTCACAGAGATCCCCCTAGCTCTGCCTTCCGAGTGCTGGGATTAAAGGCGTGCGCCACCACCACCGGGCTCACCATTTTTCTTTTTCATGGATCTTATATTGTCACTGAAAAGCAAGTATTAATGCAGCTACTCAGTGCTGTGAGGGCTATGAAAGGAAGGTCTCGAGAGAGATGGGAGCTACTCTGTGTAGCAGGACTAGGAAAGACTTCTTTAACAAGGTGGCATGTGAGCAGAGACCTGAGTGTTTTAGAAGGAAATAGCAATATAGGAAATGGAGGAGCATGCTCGGTAAGCCAAGGCCAGTGTTGCTGTGGATGAGGAGCAGGAGGGAAGTTTTAGGAGATGAGTTTACATCTGTCATGTGGGAGGGACCACACTGTGTTTAGTGGGCAGGGACAACAGTATAGGACCAGGAAACAAGGATCTGTGGAACTTGTCTCTAAACCAGGAGTCAGTAAAAATACTTCCTTGCTTATTGTGTCTCAGATTAAATCTCACTCTTCAAATCTCTTGGTGATTTAGACTTTCAACATGGAATTTTGGATTTTCATTTAGTTCCCTCGGGCCATGTTGATGGTTGAATTTATGTGACACCAGTGCCCATCATAGGCTGGTCATCTGGTTAATTTGCAGCAGGGAATATGAGGTTTGGAATTAATGGATCAGAAAGCAGGGGTGAAAGGAAGCTAACAATTCATGTTCAATTCATGCGTGCACAGCCTGCAACAGCTTTTCACTGTGCTTAGATAGAGGGAAGAAAGGAAGGAGGATGGTAATTAATAGTTGTAAATTTAAAGCCAGCTCTCTTCCAAGTGTTAATTTTTCCCATAAGTGTTGTACAAAATGGTCAAGCTTCTGAAATTGGTGAAACACTGATCATGGTGTTTATAA
Source organism: Peromyscus nudipes (assembly GCA_902168325.1). Classification (NCBI taxonomy): domain Eukaryota; kingdom Metazoa; phylum Chordata; class Mammalia; order Rodentia; family Cricetidae; genus Peromyscus; species Peromyscus nudipes. The sequence goes on from CABHPH010156652.1 coordinate 16,787, forward strand.
TTACAAGGCATGCTGGGTAGTTGGCCTCTAGTGTGAACTAATTAACTTAGGGCTGGTGCAGTACACTTTAGCAGAAGCAGATATTTACAAACTGGCTCTTTTCTCATTTGGAATGACTACTTTTTCATTTTGTTGACTGTCACACAGTACATGTTAGTATGGTCATCATTTCAATTCTAAAGCACATACAGGTTGAATAACCCTATTTAGAAATCACACTGATCTGAAATTAGAAATACTTTTGAGTTCTAACTCGACATTCAAAAGTTTCAGATTTCAGAACATTTGGGTTTCAGATTTGTGGATTAGAGATGCTAATCCCTGATGGAAAAGTCTATGTAATATTTCAGGAGCTGAAAACTCCCCCAACAGTCCAACAGTTCTGTCCCAAGCTTTTATGATAAGGGATGTGGATCAGTGAGTGAATTTGTCCTGCGTAAGATGATAATCAGATAAGTTTTTCACAAAATACATGTTTTTGTAAAGAACAGCGTCATCCAGTGTAATACAGCTACTCTTTTTGGAATCGGTGGATTTTTGGCATGTGGCATTATTGAGGCTTGTCATAAGATAAAGCACATTGCAGACATTTAGAGAAGTAATTCACCAGGATGGTGCCATGTAAAAACAAGTTCATCTGAAAAACACTTAGGTTTTACCCAGGAATAATAACTAGGGTAATTTAGTTGTTAGATAAACTCAAAATCTATGGGATATTTGAATATATTCCATGAATTTAAGAGGAGTCTAGTCGTAGTTTGTCATTGTTGTCCCCCCACCCCCAGCCCCGAGACAGGGTTTCTCGGTGTAACAGCTCTGGGTGTCCTGGAACTCACTCTGTAGACCAGGCTGGCCTCAAACTCACAGAGATCCTCCTGCCTAGTACTAGGATTAATGGCATGTGCCACCACCGCCCAGCTTAGTAGTAGTTTTCAGTAGCTCTAAATTCAAGCTGAAGCCTCTGCCCTTTGCTTTTCTTGGTTATGTGTTTTGGCATAGCAGGTCTTGAATCTGTTTGGGCTCAGCTTTCTGTTTCTACCTGTATTACTAGGTCTTGATAGAGGAGCTGCGACATGGACCCAGGAGTTGGGCCACGAGTGAAACAACTACTGACATTATCAAACATCTGTGCCTGTCTGTAACTCTGGCAAGGGCAGCAGGTCTCAATCGTGGGTATCCATGCCTATGATTGATTGTCAGCAACAAGTAAGCGGAGGTGATGCTAGGAGCATCTTCCTATTGCCTCTTGGCCCTGTACTTTAGAGGACAGTAGGCTGACACAGGTGGGCCCTTGTGTACAGCCCACACATCCCTGCCGAGGTTCTGCTTCCTTAATTCTGCTGCTCTGTCCAGAGATGCCCAGGGTCCTTACTAGCCTTGGGGAGAGGTAGCTAGACCTTGATTGTAGAGTTGTTTAGTAGGGACATTGTGAAGGAAGGAGAGGAACAGAGAGAAAAATCACATAGCGTAACTTCTTTTCCATTGCTTCAGCCTTTCTTCCCCTTCTTTTTTGACGAATTTGATGTACAATTCTTATTTGGCGGGAGTACATCCCATCAACCCCCAGTTGATACCTGAAACCATGGATGGTTCTGAACCCTTATCTACTGTATTTTTTCCTGATATGAACAAATCTGTGTTACAGTTTAATTCATAATTAAGCTCAGTGAGATGAACAATTACTAATAAGAACAACTAATGATATGCAGGCATTGGAAGTCATTTGAGGACTCCTGGCCCAGCCATCTTCTACTGCCTTTTCATTCTTAAACTTGTAGTGGGAATACTGTTCTGGTGGAAGGACACTGGACACACCTTTCTTCTCACTGCCTTCATTGCAGCTTTGGAACAGTTTGCTTTTATTTACTCAAACCAAAGCACTCACTTGGTTTGGCCTTCAAACTTTATGACCTAGGAAATGGAATACCATCGAATATGTAACTGCACTCGACTCCATCTGTGTTCGTGTGTATGGTTCCTCTGTCTGTTATGCAAAGTCATAAATAATCCAGGAGCCCAGCATCTGTCCCACCTGCTGCTGTCTTTATGATGTGAAGTGGTGAGTCACATGAGTAATTGTGCTACTTGTATAAAGAACTTGGAAGACAGTTTCACTTGTGTAAGTCCTGGCTGCATGTCATAAACATGAAAAGTTTGAGCCATCTGTTACTTAAAAAAATTACACTGGTATACCACCTGGTGTTTAACTAGGCCTCGGGATTTGTTCCAGGCACAGCACTGCTTCACTGAACAAATATTGAGGTGAGAGTGGGTAAGGCTTGGCAGTTACCTCGAGGACTTGGGAGAGGCCCTTTTCACTGAGCCCTGAGCAGACTTATTTTGATCATTGATGTTTCCTATTGTGGTTTGCCTGCCATTAAAGACAGTTTTGTCTTAATATTGAAAATGGGATACCCGGGGTTACATTACACAAAACAGCCTCAAACAGTTGTGGAGATAATGTCATATGCAGCTTGACTGAATTTGGAGCAAGAGAGGATGGCCACCTGCTAGGATTTTGTTCCTTGGCCGTCTGGTGAGTGGCCCTGTGTTGTGGTTGCTTCCTTGGTTCCTTGGCTGTTGAGATCCGTTTTGGTTATTGCAAACCATTAATCTTGTAGCACAGAACTACAGAATATTTGGCTACTGGGTTTTTGAATTAAGGAAACAAATACCCTTTAAAGTTATTGTTCAGCAACCAAAGAATACTTTTATCATTGTCAATATAGCTTCTGAGTCTTACATTTTATCTATAACTAGCTTAGTCTTATCTACAACATTGAAAAGAAATCTGGGTAGTATTTGGCAATATGGTAACCAACTGCCACCATGCACCTGTCCTCTTACCTACTGTCATGGGGGGTGGGGTTTGTGCCTCAGTGGTCACCCTTGAATGGTTTGGAACATGCTAGAGGTAATTAAAAAACCCACTATAGGCCGGGCGTTGGTGGCGCACGCCTTTAATCCCAGCACTCGGGAGGCAGAGGCAGGCGAATCTCTGTGAGTTCGAGGCCAGCCTGGGCTACCAAGTGAGCTCCAGGAAAGGCGCAAAGCTACACAGAGAAACCCTGTCTCGAAAAACAAAACAACACAAACAAACAAAACTAAAACCACTATAATGGTGCTGGGTGGAGAGGTATGCGGTGGTCACCATAACAAGACTAAGTCACTGTGTTCTTCAGTCAAGGAGAAACAAACATTCCTAATGTATTTAAGGGTGATTCTTAGAGTTGGCATTCCTTATCTGTAGGTTTAGCGGGTGGTGACGTCAGCATTGAAAAGGAAAACTAGGGGAAGAATTGCATGTGTACTGAGCAAGTACCAACTTAGTCACTGCTGTCTGCAGTGTGGCTTACAACTATGAACACAGCATTTCCATTGGTTTAAAGTAATCAAGTTGATTTAAAGTATCTCGAGGATGTGCATGGGTTATATGCAAACAATACATGCTATTATATGAAGACCTTTAGCATCTCTGAATTTTGGCATTAGCAGAGAGTTGACCCCAGGGCCCTTTACTTGCTAGGAATATACTCTACCATTGAGCCCCAGCCCTGGCCTAACAACTGTATTTTTTAAAACATAGATACTCAGTAAGTGTGTGGAATTTGAATAACTTATTTTTTAAAGTCTTAAGGTTTTCTGCCACATCTATTTTAAAATGTACATTCTAAAAGAGCTGTGGGCCCAGTCTCAGACAGCCACATAGTGATATTACCCATTGGCCTATGACTTAAACTCTGAAACCATTTTAATATGTAGCATATTATAAGAATAACTTTTAAAATTTAAAATTACAACTGCCTACTGTTCTGTCTCAAATGATAAAACTATATTCTTGAAGGCACGGCATTCTCTGCTGCTTCTCTCGAAGGACTTATTGTTCTCTTCCAGTTAGCAGGGCAGTGGCTGCTCCTTGATGACTTATACTTCTTCCTGAAACACGAAGAACCTAGTAGCTGCCTTCACTTATGTGGCCAGTACCTTGTCAGAGCTTTCCATACTGTTGAAAGACTGAACATTGGAACTTTTATTGTTGCTTTTTTTTTTTTTTTGCTTTTTTGAGACAGGGTTTCTCTGTATAACAATCTTGGCTGTCCTGGAACTCACTCTGTAGACCAGGCTGGCCTCGAACTCATTGAGATCTGGTGCTTCTGCCCCCCAAGTGCTGGGATTAAAGGCGTTCACCACCACTACCCAGCTTATTGTTGCTAATTTTTAATATTGGCGTTTATCACTCTACAAAGTTTTTTTTCTTTTCTTCTTCTTTTTTTTTTTCCTCTTTAGAAAAGTCCCCTCTGTTTTCCCACGTCTTTATTTATAACTGTAGGAAAGGTTGCCTGCAATTCCGACATTGCTGTGAGAAGTTCCTGCGAGCTTGAGAGACAGACTGACTGGATTTGGAGAATTCAGGTCCTCAGTGGAGGACTCTGCAGAGCGAGCTGTTGCTTCGATACCAGAGAGTACTTGGCTGTTTGTGATTAGAAAATATGGACTGGAAACTTTGATCTTTTTGCTGGTCTGAGATGGTTGTTTTAGAAAGGTGTTGGAAGATCTCAGGATCAAGACCCTGTTAATTGATACAACGTCCATCTGCTCCGGTGCACTGCTTCTAATAGGGCAAAGTGGCCACAGATGCTGTTTCAACCTCCTTATTTCTTCCTTCTTTTAAAATGAAAACAATTTAAGAAGTTTATTTTTAATTAACTTTAAAATTTGAGACTAGGCTGGGTACCTCCCTGTGTCTGCTTTTTGTAGATTTCCTTTCCCTGTCACGTTTCTAATCTCTGGTCCTTTCTCTCAGTTCTTGTTGTTCTGAGTCTTTGCACCACTGGAGTGGAAGAATTCACCCAGTCATTGTGTTTATCGCCCTCTAGTTGATCATGTTGTTCAGATCCCAGTCATGTGAGAACTTGCTTGTGTCCTTCATGAAGATGCTGCTTACTTGTTAGTTGTGTTCCTCTGTCTAAGCTTTGAGGGCAAGTGTTTTGTCCTGCTTACTTCTAATCCTGAGAGCCTGGAAGTGTGTGCTGGGCACCAACCAATTATTTCAAAAAATATAGAAATGCTTTTTGCTTTGCTGACAGCTTACCTGTCATAGAACATTTAGGCAAAGTCTTGGCATTCTTTCCTCTGCAGACAACTCACTCCTTGGTTGGTACTAAATCTGACAGAGAGGAAAGTCCTTTTAAAGGATGATTTTTGGGATACTATAGGTCCATAGTCTCTTTGATTTCTAGTATTGTGGTCAAGCACCCCTTCAAGGAACAGAACCCTCCAGCAGAAGTCACTCTAGTGCTAAGGAAGCGAAGTGTGCTGCACAAGTGGAGGTCTTTGGAGCACCAGAGAGGGTCCATTGAGATCTGTGCTGCCATCAAATACCCAGAATCCTTCCCTTCTCTTCCTCTTTTGTCTCCTGACTGGGTAAGAGGCTGGCCCATCTTTCCATGAAGACCTGAACAAGTCTCTTCATGTGTCATTAGCACAGATTTGTGTCATTAGCACAGATTCTCCACTGACTCCTTGGCAAAGCTGGTGAAATAGAGAGATTGGCTTGGACTGATCATCTGTAGTGAGGTGAAGGTGAGGACTGACTATCACACTCACAAAGATCTCATTCGAATTCACCTTTATAGATGAACGTCTAAAGACTTGATTTCCTGAGCTCCAGACTGATTGGCTTGATAAAGAAGAGACTGGTGGATGAAATCAGCACTATACGATAATTACTTCATTAAGGAAGTTATATCATTTAAAAAAATGCAAGCTCTGTCTTTTAATTTAATAAATATGATACTCAGGATTGCTTTTATAAAACAGAAAGTGGATACATAAAAACCAGTTGGAACTGTGACTCCCTCTGAAGTGTGTTTGAACTGATAACAATTGGTGTGTTTGAATTATTCAGACAGAATAGAATCTTGTTGACTAGAAGAGTGGTAGAGATAGCTGGGTAGTGGAGCTCATTTCAGAAAATAAAAAGTCAATATTTAGGACAGTGTGCATCTGTCAGCCTTACCTACTAAAAGGTTTTTGGTTTACTTGAACACAGTAATGGATTATTTTTTGTTTGGCCAAGTATCCCCAGTAAATATTTAATAGGCAGCTTAGAAGCAGTCTGGTGTTGGGGAAAGCACTGAATTAGGAATTGGACTCCAAATACCACTTCTGGTTCTGGCCCTAAGTATCTGTGATTTTTAGTAAAACAGCCAACCTCTGTGGAGCCCTTTCTCCATTCTCTGTAAAGGCATTTCCCTCAGTGTTCTGAAAATATGGCCTGGTCTTCATTGGTGATAACTACTCTTTTCCTGGCAACTGGCTGACATACTGAGCATCGGGTGGTGGTGGTGGTGGTGTGCTATAAAAAGTGAATCAAGATTGTGAGATAGAAATGTGTCCTGCTCTCAGTGCATGTGGGAAGTATAGGAAATAGCTTGCTGTTTTGAAATGTGCATGTCAGTTCACTAGACAGGAAATACTTGTAGATGGAAGCCCATTACATTTCCCCAGTGTGTCCCGTTCCTCATTAGTCAAATCTGAGTTTCTTTTTTTTTTTTTTTTGGCTTTTCGAGGCAGGGTTTCTCTGTGTAGCTTTGCACCTTTCCTGGCTCTCGCTCTGTAGACCAGGCTGGTCTTGAACTCACAAAGATCCGCCTGGGTCTGACTCTCGAGTGCTGGGATTAAAGGCGTGGGCCACCACAGCCCGGCCAAATCTGAGTTTCTAATGACACCTGGCATCTGGAATGGCACCGGACTAATAAGTGTGCAAACAGAGACAGAAGCATGGAGCCCTGAATCACCTGCAGTATAGTCAAAGGAGATCTGGAGTTAGAGAGCTGAGCCTGGGTTGGAATCCTAGCACAGCTGGTTGAGAAGGAAGCCTGGTAGCATACTGAGATTATGACCTGGTCACTGTAGTCAAGTGGAGGTGGGCATGATTTTAGGTTCATCCCATACATTAATGTATTTTTATGAAGGAAGCTGTTTCAGCTTGAATAGCTTTGGATGTGTGTACCAGGAGAATCAACCAAAAGCAGAACTCTAAAGGTTTTCTTTTAATTTATTTATTAAAAATATGTGTGTTTGTGTGGGTGGTGGTGGTGGTTGGGGGTGGCTGTATAACACGCATGTTGAAGTCAAAGGACAACTTTGAGGTATCTGTTCTCTCCTTCTACAACCCGAGTTCTGGGGTGGTACTTTGTAGGAGCCCACAAAAGCTTCGTAGTGAGATCTGAGCTTGCTTTACACAGCAGGGCTGCATTAGGGGTTGGCATCGTTACCAGGTGTCTGGGATGGTCTGCACTTGTCTGTGTTGGGGGAAGGACTTTGGCTTGACATTCCTTTAAAAGCCCTTTAGTAGAGACAGAAGGGGCTGGTGGATTTTGACCCAGGCCCTCTCGAGGCTATCCTATGTTTCTATCTGTCTCTCTCCTCTATATTTCTATCTACATATTCCTCATTTCTTCCTGCTCAAGAGTACCCTGGGGTAAAAAGTGGGGGCAGGCCCCCTGCAGTACTTTAAATTTTTAGGCTTGGCAGCTAGGGCCTTTACCTGCTGAGCCATCTTGCCTGTCCCATAAAAATTTTATGATCTCATAGAACAAGTAGTCTGGAGATGGGAAGTTCTATGACAATTAATTCCACAGGTTGAAGTCTTTTGCAACACAGGGATCTTTTACTTTGAGATCCTATCCTCAGTTCATGGCTTCCATATTGATATCTTAGGGACATTTTTGTATGTTGGATGCAGTGGTAATGATAGCCAGTCAAGATGCTCCTCCATGCTTGTTTGTGCAGCAGGAAGGAAAGTTTCCTCCAGGGTTGCACTATACTTCCTAACCAGGTGGGTCTCAGACTCAGATCTAAATGATAGCTAGGAACCAAGAGAACAACGATGTCATGATTGACCTAGATTACTATTTACCCACCTTTGGATTTTGAGGTGTGTGTGTGTGTGTGTGTGTGTGTGTGTGTGTGTGTGTGTGTGTATTCTAAGCATAGTGCCTTATAGAATAAACATCAAATTTAGATTGCTCTGAAGAAATGGAATGGTTTGAGGTACGTCTTCATTTTCTTTCTATTGCTGTGATGAAGACCATGACCTAAACAACTTGAGCTGAAAAAATTTACTTGGCTTAATAAAATTTGACTTTCTAAGTCATAGTCCACCGAGGGAAGCCGTGACAGGATCTCAAGGCAGGAACCTGGAGGCTGGAACTGAAGCACAAGCCATGGAGGACCGTTACTTACTGACTTGTTCATCCTGCTTTCTCATACAACCTGGACCATTTATTTGCCCAGTGGTGGCACCACACACAGGGGGCTGGGCCCTCCCACATCAAATCATCAATCAAGAAAATGTCCCAAAGACTTGTCTACAGGCAGTATGTTGACGGCATTTATTTCTGTTGAGGTTCCTCTTCGCAGATCACTCTAGCTTGTGTCAAGTTGACAAAAACCTGTTAGCACAGGGTGATCGGAGTTGATTGGCAATATCAGCATATGATGTGGGCACACCATAGTACTTACAATTTAGTAGAAGAGACATCAAAGCCAAGAGAGTTTTGATAACAGTGTGCATCCTGTCTGCAGTGGGGGAACTACAGAAGCATAGATGGAGAAAACACAGAGTGCAGAGTTATGGTCAGAGGAGAAAGTCTATCTCACCTATTGCCTGAGCAGGTAGAGATCAGGCAAGAATAGACAATGTAGCAGTGCGCCCTCACTGTTGGAGGAGCATGAGGCCCAGCTGTGCTGGGGCTTGGTTTTGAGAAGTTTTAAGATAGATAGTGGCTTCAGTTCTCAGACTTAAGTCCTATTCTAGCTATAGCTGTAACAACTAATTTCTTTTCTCTTTCTAGACAGGATTTCTTTGTGTAGCCCTGGTTGTCTTGGAACACTCTTTGTAGACCAGGCTGGCCTTGAACTCAGACATCACCTCCCAAGTGCTGGGATTAAAGGCATGCACCACTATGCTCTGCTGTAACAACTAGTCAGTGAGATCCTTTTTGTTTAAATGCAATTATGTAATGTTAAGTGTTGTGTTTTATGTGTGAAACAGTGTCTTTGATCTCTGTAAGAATTTAAGTGTCAATGTAGTGATGATGTGGCTCTTACTTTTTCCAAATAAAGCATTGCTTTTTAACTTGATCCTTATTGTGAGAGAAGTATATATTATAGTAAAAATCAAGTCTGTCTTTAGTTACTCCAGGAAGCATAGGTAAGGAAGCTTGGTATAGCAGTGCACATGTCTAACTCAGTAGGTGGGCAACTGAGATAGGAAGATCATGAGTTCTAGACTAGCCTGAGCTACATGGTAAAGAAACATGGTGTCCTGTAAGTGTTTCCTTTTGAGTTTTTGGCTGAGTTAATTGGTGATTTTAGGTCAGAGGTTAGACTAACTTTTCTATTTCCCTTTTTGTGATCCAGAAGTGAATTCACATTTTGTCTCGACTGCCCTTTTCACAGTAGTTTTTCTTACTGTTTCCTCAAGACTCCATAGATGACACTGTATATTCCAAGTCGTACTTGGTGTAGGTGCTTCTCACCCTATAACTTTACTGCCCAGACCAGAGACAGTGTGAGTTTGTTATTCTTTTGGATTTCCTGGATAATTCTTTGGCAAGTATATTTTAGAGAGTGCTCACAAGGCTAGCCAACAGTTTTCAGGTAAAAGAAAAATTATGACAAGCGGTTATACAAGTAAATACTTGATGGAAGATGATTCATGCAGGGTACCACAATCAAGTTTTAATAATTGATTTTCACTCATGTCAATAAGTTTTCTTTTCTTTTCTTGTGTTAGAAACTAAACAGAATCTTAGGTGAAAAAATATAATTACAGTGGAAATATAAACATTCAGTAGCTATATTTTTTAACAAAATTTTAAAATGATATTTATTGTGTTTGTGTGTAGGTCAGATTGCAACTCCCAGAAGGTGTGGTCATAGAAGACATTTAGAAAAGTCTCTCCTTCTTTTGTGTGGAGAATTTCAGGCATTGTGGCAGGTTCTTATATCTACTGAGCCATCTTGCATATATTTTTTATAACGTATAAAATACCTCATCATAAATCATTATTATCATTTTTTTTGAGAGATAGCATCTCACTCTGTATTCTAGCTTAGTTTGGATCTTACTGTGTAGCCCAGACTAGCCTCAAACTCACAGCAATCCTCCAGCCCCTCAGCTTCCTAAGAGCTGGCAATACAGACATGAGCTACCACCACAGACAGAAATTACTATGAGATGAGAGTATATGGGGGATTTGGGGCTCCCCTGTGTTTGGTTTATATAAAGCTCAAATGTGAGCAAAAAGCAAACTTTACCTTCTGTCTTCCCAGGTTATTTGACTAAGTGAGCATCAGCAATACTATTCTTTATCATTTTTGGTTTTTTAATAAAATTGTTTTCTTTGAAAATCATGTGTAATGGTAAAGGAAATGATGTTATAGATTATTATTTAAGGTTTTCTTTATTTTTGAAAGAATGTTTTGATTTTTCTGGATTTTATTTTCTGAACATTTTCCTCAGGTTGCTTTGCTGTTTTTGTAACAAACAGAAGCTAAAAAGAAACTTCATATTGAAAAAAAAGGGGGAGGTACAATGGAGTATATCATATTGCTGTAGTATTTTAAACATCATTTTAGTATTGTAAAACTATCCTCCTCCACTCCCCCCCCCCCAAAAAAAAAAACCCCAAACAAACAGGAGTGAAGCTGAGGATGTATAGAGAACTTGCCTTGCCATAGGCAACGCCATCAATTCCTAGCAGCACTTAAAACTGGGCGTGGTGGTCTAGACCTGTAATCTCAGAACCTATCAGATGGAGGCCGGACGATCAGGAGTCTTATCTATATTGACTTCAAATCCAGCCTGGATTACATGAGACAATGCCCTTAAAAAAACAAGATGAAATGACCAAGAAAGCAAGAGTTTAGGTGTGGTCTGTAGTCTTCACGTTCAGTTTCCTGGCACTCAGAATCATCGTGGAATACAATTCTGGCTCTGTGTGTCAGGGTGTTTCTATACTGATGTAACTGATGAGAGAAATACCCACATTTTGAATGTGGGTAGCATGAGCCCATGGGCTCGGGTAGCGAACTGAGTAGGAGGAAATTTGCTGAGCACCAGCATTCATTGCTGCTGCTTCCTGACTGTGGATGCAGCGAGACTGTCCTCTTGGAGCTCCTACCCTTGTGCCTTTCTCTCCACGAGGGACTGATCTGTCCCTCAAACTGGGAGCCAAACAAGCCATCCTTCCTACAGCTGCCTTTGTCAGGAGCTTCTCTGGCTATGTGTGTCCCATATTCATTAGAAAAGTTTTTCAGCCTTACATGTGTGTGCGTGTGCGTGCGTGTGCGTGTGTGTGTGTGTGTGTGTGTGTGTGTGTGTGTGTGTGTGTGTGTG
>CABHPH010156652.1:28206-39557 GCA_902168325.1 Peromyscus nudipes
TGTGTGTGTGTGTGTGTGTGTGTGTGTGTGTGTGTGTGTGTGTGTGTTGGGTATAAGCAAATAAACACTTAAAAAACAAGTAACTATTTCATGTTTTGAGATGCTCACTGATAGGAAAAACAAGGCACCCTGGCACTTGGGAGGCTGTGGCAAAAGGATGAATTGTTGAGGTAGAGCCTGCATTTTGTAGTGAGAATGTGTTTTAAAACCAGCAGCCAACCAACCAACCAGCCAAATTAGGATTAAATACAGGGGTATTGGGGCCCCAGGTGGCGTATTTCATTCAGTCCAGTCAGGCTGAACCTTCTGAAGGAGAGACCGTTGAGCAGAGACTAGTGCAGTGAGAAACCCATCCTCTGAGATGATCTAGGGAGTGAGACTTTGAGATGATCATTCTGGTGTCCAGATAGTGCAAGGAAGAAACTCTGAGTTTAGACATTGTAGTAGTAATGGCGATGAGAGGAGCTTGGCTTTCAATTCTGTTTTAAAGCTTGAGACAGTGGCCTTTGCAGGTGGATTGAATATGGGATATGATATATAGAGAGAGACACACACACACACACAGAGACACAGACAGAGAGACAGAGTGTCTGTGTCTCTGTGTATGTACCCCTTGCTGACCCTAAGCTTACGATCTTCTGCCTCAGTCTCTTGAGGACTGTGATTTTGTTTTTGTTTTTAAGATGTAATTTTATGTGCATCTATACACTTTTGGGTGTGAGCTATTATAGAGGAAAAAAAAATTGCTAGATAGAGGAAAAGTGGATAATTACAATAACAGTGTGTGCCAGAAAGGGTTGGAATGTACTGTGTACCAGAAGCATTTCAGTTTGGGGGGGAATAAGGACAGCAGATTTGTGGGGGGCACATCTGATGTGGCCTATGTGTGCTGGTTGCCAGGCAAGTATTCTCCATGCTGAGCCATAGAAGAACCAGTATTTTGATGTAGAACAGCACGTTAGATATTCTGGTGTGCAGAAACAGCAGTTTGTTTTTTCAGTAAATAAGCTGGAAAGTCATTTGCTGAGACCCCAAGGTGGGAGGGCTGTGTTAGATATAAATGTTTAACTTTTAGAGGTAGTGCCTCAGAAATTTGTTACATCCAGCAATATATGCCTAAATTGAGCTTTGTTGAAGCAAGGAGAACTGGGTTTCACTGAGCCTCACATGGCAGACATTAGACATCCTCTACCCTTTGTTTTTAGTGGGGGAACTGGAAATCCAGAAATCTGGTGTATTCGTGTGACATCTTGTTTCTTTCTCTTGCCTGCACCATGGACGAACGGAGCAGAGTCGTGCATTTAGTTCTCTGTCTCTTACACCTGAATCTTCTGAGGTTTAAGCTCTGTTTAACATTGCACCAGGCAGCGAATAATCTCGCTTTTGGGAAGCTGATTTGGCAAGGTGCCTAGAGTTTAGGTGTTTTTGTTCAGAGTTTAAAGTGAATGCCCATCACTCTGTGTCAGCTACAGATTCCCTCCAAATTCCCATTTGTGGTGTTTTGTGGAAGTTTTCACAGAAGCTTACTACTAATTTAATACTGTAGCATTTGGAATAGAAAAATCTAATAATTTTACTCATTCCTATAATGTTTCTTTTTAATCTTTCTGACTTTTGTTGTAATTACTACTGCCTCTTAAGGCAAGTGTTTCCTATTACAACTGTTGATTTTCATGCCGGTATAAGCCTCAGGGTTTAGCAGTTTCCATTGAACATGTGGGAAAGCTAAGATTCAGAGGAGATCTGCCCTCCTCTCAGTTTGCCACAGAGGCAGAATCTGAACTGAGCTCTTGAGACTTTTAGTTTAGAGCATCCTTCCGGAACTGTGTTGAATCAGTTGGCAAAGACTGGAGACAGTTAGCTCACAGAGAAGAAAGCTGTAGTTTGGCCCACGGTCTAGGATGGTGGCTGGGCTCTCAGCTGTGGTAAGGCAGGTTGTCATAGAAAGGTCACTAGGCAGGACAGAACCACTTAGAGAGAGGAGAGGTCAGGGTCCCACCATGTCCACCAAAGGCATGTCTCCACTGAGTTAAAGACCTGCTTCCACTCTCCGAGCTGACAGCTTGTCCTAGTAGTGCCCCCTCCCTCTGAGAACCTTGCCTTGAACACCTGGGTCTGTGGGGAGACAGGCTGTGTTCAAGCTATAGTGAACCCTGCCCCTTAAAGCTTTAAGTTTTGTTTTTAGAACAGGAATCATGATGTTGCCCAGAAACACTGACAGTAGACCAGGCACAGGTGTATTCTGGACACCATCACTGCTCTTCATTTTCTTGTCTTCTCAGTAGTATAGCTTTGAATTCACTGCCACCAAAATGTGGAAAGCAAACCAGTTACTGAGTGATGTCTGAAATCCCTTTAATCATACTTCTTAATTAGTTGGTTTGAAAAATGCCACTTTATTTTCTTCTGAGATGGTCAGAAGACCAAATACAATATTTTTCTCCCCTAAAGCGTTCATCAGGTTCTTCCAGTTAACTGTGACATCCTGTTTAGATGCCACTGGTTACAAACCACTTTGATGTGGGCTCTGAGAAACACAGGAAGATTCAAAGACATAGGATCAGCAACCACAGTTTAATTTCTCTTCCCTTTTTTGCCGGGAAATTTCTGGTTATTTATTTTTAATTAAAATATTGGTTTATTTTTAATGTTTATATTGTTGAATAAACTATCTTAAAGTCACACAGAAATGTTTAGGTCAGCAAATGAAGTCTGACAGCCCTGTAACCACCACTCAAGAGCTATAATCTCCCTAGTTACTTTGAAGCTGCTGTTGTGCTTTGCCCGTTTGTCTTAGTTACTTTTCTGTTGCTGGGAGAAGACATCATGACCAAGGCGATTATAGAAGGAAGAGTTTACTGGGGTTTACAATTTCCGAGGGTGAGTCCATGGCCGTCATGGTGGGGAGCATGGCAGCAGCCTGGAGACATGGTGTTGGAGCAGCAGCTGAGAGCTTCTATCTATGTACTCAAGTAGGAGGGGTGGGGGAGAGAGAGAGAGAGAGAGAGAGAGAGAGAACTGACTAGGAGTGGCATGGGTTTTGGAACTGCAGTGTTCTTCCCTAGTAACACACCTTCTCCAACAAAGCCACACTTCTTAATCCTTCCCAAAAAGTTCCTCCAGCTAAGGAACCGAGCGTTCAAATATATGAGCCTTTGGGAGCCACTCTTATCAAGTCAGAGCAACGTGGTAGAAGTCACAGCTTGTCCATCTACTAGTGACCACAGTTTTGATGGATTAGGGATCAGTTTAGGGGTTCCTTATGATTTTCTCCCCTGTTTGTCATTAGACAATAAAGTAAAAATTCTGATGATTTAAAAACAAAACTGACCTGCATCTTATATTTCTCTTAATCTCTGGTTCCCCCATTTCTTCCTTTCCTTATAACTTATCTACCAAAAATAAATTTTATCTTTTGACTGTCAGCTTCCTATGGGCCCAGTTGCCTCTGAGGATGGGCCTCTTGAAGGGTGGAAGAGTTACTGATGTTTTAGGTGTGGTTTTCAGCCCTCTTGTGGGTTCTATTAATGGACAAGTCTCTTCTACCTGCCTTTGAGGAAGTACAGCTTACAGGCCTGTATGTAAGAACTTACACTGGTATTTTGTGGTCTCAACTTGGGAGTAATTCACAGGGGGCTGGTCACTGTGAGATTAGGGAACCCATGTCAGCATGTGTTCATGTTCAGTCACAGAGGTCTGCTTTCTCAGTTCCCTTCACCTGGGTCTATGGCTTTTTTTTTTTTTTTCCAAGTGATATGCTTTGAAAAGCTTCACCCAAACAGTCCCGTCTGTGATCTAGGTTGTTCAGGGTCTGTCCACTGTTGTTTACATCATAGCCACAGGTCTGCTCTCATGTCCTTTTCTCTTGTCTGTGAGTTGCTGGGACACATTGAGTTATGATAATTAATTCTATTCCTTTGGTCATCCCAGTCTCTGAGGACTCAGACTGTACTGTTTATGTTTACCTTTTAAAATTATTTAGAGAGAGACTAAATTCATGCCCACTTATTTTTTTTTAAATGAGGCTGTGATTAAAAACATAGTTCATTCCAGATTTGACTTACTCAACCATAACCATTTTCATATGACTGTTCTGAGTGGAATTCTGTCATCTCATCCAGACCTTGTTCTTTTCGTTTTTAGCTTCAAATTAAGAATTCTAAAATATCACTTGTATGACAATGCAGATATAATTTTATTTATGAGTGAAAATACAAATAATATGTAGCTCTTTGCTTATTACTTTTAGTGCTAAAATTAGTTAACATTAGCCCGATGCAGTGTTGGCTGTCTCTACTCTCCTCATTCATGTTTATGAAGACATGAGAACGTGTTTATGTGTACACTTGAACATTAGTAGAATATAGTAAATGATTATTGTTCACAGGACAATCCATAGGATGAAATGGAGCTATTATTTTCAATATAAATGTCAGCTCACCCTAACATTAGAAAATCACCCCAGGAACGGTACGTGCCTGTGATCACCACACATAGGAGGCTGTGGCAGGAGAGTTGCTCTGAGTTCAAGGCTTCCCTACATTACATAGTGAAGACTAAGTTTGTTTACATCTGGTAGTAAGACCCTCATTCATCCAGAAAGCCAAACAAACAAGTATTTCATATAGGCAAAAGTCTTTTTATCTTTATCCTTATATGTTTATAGCTTTGAGACATCAATGCCACCTTATCTCAGGTCAACTTAGTTCTAACCAATAGCATATGCTGTGTGGTATTGGGTCTTATGCATGCTAGGTAAACATTCTACCACTGAGCTATTTTCCCAACCCAGTATATATAATCCTTTAAAAAATAGTTTTATTAATTATTTGAGAATTTTATACAATGTAGTTTGATCATATTCACTCTCAGCTCCTCCCAGATTCACCCCAACCTCTCCATCCCCCAGCTTGGTATGTTTTTTAAATTTAGTAATCCATAGATTCCACTTTGTGCTGTCCATATACTTGGGAGTGTGGGCCCAACCCATGTGGCTCACACTTTCTACTTAGTGATTACTCAGCAGGTCTTGGCTGATTAGCTCAGGGTTTCCCACATGCTGCAGTGCTGTGTATCATTTTTCATGGATACATATAGACATTTTATTGCAGCTTTCCCTAGGGAGATAACAACAGTGAACCCAATCGAGGCACATTCTGAGTATGTGCTTTTCCAAAGCTAATTGGCACAGCCCCAACTCCCTTTCCATATGATTCTGCTGAGCTTTACTTTCCTCTGCATAATGGACAGTGGTAATAATGAGGAAACCTGGTTTCAGTTATACATTATAGCATAATTTGGTTTGTTTAAGTCCTGTTGGTAAATGGTGAGTGCTGCTCTCATGGTTGTTTTAGTTGATAATTTGAATTGATGTTAGAGTGAATTCGTCCATGAGCTGGCATTGAAATAGAAAAACTGACAATTTAACCCCCCAAAGTGGATGCTGTTTTGCCCATTTATGTTGTCAAGAGGGCATTTTTACACAGAGCAGTGTATGGTATTTCTGTCTCTGAAACCACTGTGCTTGCTGGGTTTGGAAGTGAATAGTGGTTCCCAGGTTTGGTCTTCTCCAGGTATATTGGCCACTGCTATTTTAAAAGGATCTGTCCCTCAGTTAAAAATTTGCACTTAATTACATAATGTTCTGATGAATGCTGTATCCTAAGGTCAAGCTAGTTCTACCCAACTGCTGTATTACTGTCCTGACGTTATGCTGTAAGTGTAACTTTTGTCGTTTTTAGAGAAGGAGAAATGGAACCAAAAGGAGAGAGTTGCAGATGGCATAAATACTAAGAAAATTCTCTGCAATATTTTAGTAACTCTAATGGATTTGATTTTTATCTATTGATTTAAGGATTCATCATAAAATTCAATTATAGATTAATGATACTGCATGAGTGTGTAATTGAATGTAATATGTATTTCATCTCATTGGATTGTATCTTTTTACATTTATTTATTATTCATGTGTGTTTGTATGCATGTTCATATACATGCCTGCTTGTCTGTTTGTGCATGCGCACATGTGGAAGTCAGAGGACAACTTTGGAGTCCGTTCTTGTCTTCCTCTCTGTGTTAATCTCCTGGTTCTTGTCACTGTGCTGTGTGCTCCTAGTTGACGGCTTTCAAGCTTTTTGGTCAAGTCATTTTCCTCAGCTTCTTCTCTCACCACAGGAGTGATGGAGTGACAGATGCAGTCCACTGACCGTATCAGGTTTATTATGTGGATTTCAGGGATCTGAACCCAGGTTGTCGGGCTTGTGAGGCAAGTGCTTTTACATACCGAGACATCTGCCCACCCTCATGCTGTCATTATTTTAAGAGCTGCAGTGAGTGCAATGAAGGTACATGGAATCAGGCTTTTTATTTTTTAATGTGGAGAATTCAGATGAAGGCCTTGTACATGCTCAGTGCATACTAGACTGCCACCAGCTCCGTGTGTCACTTTTGTCCTGGGAGTCATTTGGCCACATCATCATAGTATAAGAGTTTGTTATACCCAGATAAACTTTAAGGAAATTACTGTTTGCAGTATCAGGTTTGAGTATTTTGATCGTCTGCACAGAGGGCCTTCTTGGCTTGCTCTTATCACAGGCGTTGGGCTCCTGTCTGCTGGATGCAGTGCAGACTGCTCACCACCCTGTAACACTTTTTCTTCTCATAAGCATAAGGTATACGATTATGTTTCAATTTTCTCAATTACAATAGCATTCCATATTGGAATGATGCAGTTATACTCCAGTTACTTGGAAATTGAATATCCCCATACATCCCTGAATATATCTGTTTGGATCATTATTTTGGTTTTGTAAATTTTGGAGTAGCTTTTAATTTTACTTCAAGCTATTGGGAGGTCATGGCTTAGCTGTCCAATTGTGACAACAGTCTTGTAGGTTCACAGCAGCATTTATGCCAAGTGTTCTCTTCTCAACTGGTTTTAGGATAATGAAGGGATCATGGTTAACGAACTGCACCAGAATCCTAACTCCTTAGTGGTTTTCTCTTATTTGCTTAATGTGTTTCTGTATTTCAAATGACTGTATGCCTGTACATCAACTCATAGGAGTCCTGCCATGAGAACTTCTGAAGGCAGAGTCCTCCCGTAGGGTGGAGAGGTGCTTACTCTATACAGAAACACACTATTGTGACCCTCTTTCTATGCTGTCCTAAGGAAGAGTCTCACATTTAAAGGTGTAAAACTTAGACATATTGAGTGACCTTTTCTTAATGGAGAGAAATTTTTGGGTAAAGTGCACATTTCTATGAATATTTTTGTATTAATACCAACTTTCAGAACATAATTGAGGAATAGGAAAAATAAACATGGAGAATTCACAGTCTTCCCTGGTCTGTCACTTATAGAGAAAGAACTGTTTTTCTGCATACACCCATGAGTTTAGTGCTCTCCTATCATCAGACCATTATCCTGCTCACTAGCCTTGGGTGAGTAGAACAGTCAGATACTGAATTGACATTCTACTTGGAGAGTATTTGGTCTTACAGCTTTGTACATGTCTGAGTGTTCTAGAGAAGAAACACTTTCTTAGTGTTTGTTACTGTGTTCTGAAATGTGGGACTTAGGAGTCAGGCGATCATTGAATCTTTTTGAAGCTCAGCTTTCTTATCTTTGAAATAGCAGTGATACTTTGTCATCATTAGCTATCTTTGTGCTGCTGTGAATTTTAAGATTCTATACGAACTATTTCTTATGTTTGATATGCAGAAGAGGAGGTAGCTGCTTTATTTTTATTTTCTGTGTCACTCAAGTTAATGGTCTATGCAGGTGCATGACACTAGTTTTATTTAGAAATATGTTTCAAGAATATATGAACTAGTATATTAAATTAACTTTATATTCATTAAATTTTTAATTAACATTCCAGTGTCACCTGAAAGGAAGACATGGTAATTCATACTATTTTAAACTTTCTTATGTTATTATTCTTAGCAGCATTCATATTTTGAAGGATAAAAGCTTTAAAAAATATCTGTTAGGTACATTTCAAAAGAAAAATAATTTCACCTTGTATTAACGTGAACAAAGCTTATTAAAGAAAAAGAACAGACTGTAAGAAGGGAATGTTTAGAACAGGAACATTCTGAGAATCTGCATTAAAGATTTTGTTTCGTCCGTTATTTTGGTCACATGTAAAAGTGTGACATCAATATCCCATGGCTGGGCTGAGGTTTGCTTCAGATTGTGCTTATAGTCTGTCCTGCTGGTTTGAAGCCAAATTCAGTAGCAGCTTGGAACAGTTCTTAGTAAGTTACTGGATCAGGCCTTTTCTGAACCTTCCCTCCTAATCTGGTGTTCCTCCTCCTCCTTCCCGACCACCTCTTCTGGCTCGGCCTGTGGCTACACTGTCTTCCTGCCCTGCTTTCTGCTCACTGTCTCTGCTATGGCAGCTCTCTGCGTCTTACTTTGCCTCTGCTTCTGCCTCTCTCTTCTCACAGTTGCTAATAAAGGTTTCTCCATGAAGGCTTTTTCTGTCTGCACGTTAACTTCGCTTTATGTCACTCGCTCTTTTTTCTGCCACCGAGAGTTGTGTCCCTGGTGCCAAGTTGCTTATGGTTTTTTATATATCATCCTTAATTAACATTGTCTCTTGAATTGTAGGCATGGGTCTTCCTCATTTCTATGTTCCCCTAAAATCATTTTGTTTTATGATGATAAAGGATTTCATAAAAATGAAATAGGCATTTTCTTTAAACATTTTTTATTTTATTTAGCTGTTTTATGTGTATGAGTATTTTCCTGCATGTATATATATGCACCATCTGCACATCTGGTACCCAAGGAGGTCAGAAGAAGGTTTTGGATCTCCTGGAACTAACATTACAAATGGTTGTGAGACTCCATATGGGTGCTGGGAATTGAACTCAGATCCTCTGGAAGAGCAACAAGTGCTCCTAACTGCTGAGTCATTTCTTTAGCCCCAGACATTTTCTTTGGGCATGATTATTGGTGATCTTTTAGATACTTGGCTGTGATTCTACACGGTATAGTGAAGGTTCTTAAAAAGCACAATGTTAACTGTCATGTAGAGTTTTATAATGAAAATGGAAAGATGTTTTCATTTGATAGGGAGTTTTACAGTCACTATAAAAATGTATTTGTTTGTAGTGAAGTGCTTATCCATAAAGTAATCAGGTGGCAGAGGGGGGTGACTAGTCCCTTGAATGTACTGTGAGTCAGCCAAGGTTGGATCTTTAACAAAATTCTTTGAGCAAGGGGTTTTAGAATTCCAAGTGGGAAAATTTTATCAAAAGACTCAAGTTCCCGAAACAAAACATTTACAAGGACTCCTGAAATAGCAAATTTATAGGTACCACAACCACTCAAAATGCAGAGTGAGTGTGGAGCCCGGTCCCAATGGATGCATCTACAAAACACTCCCATGTCTAAGGCTCAAGGAACATTGTAGAAGAGGTGGTGGAAAGATTGTAAGAGCCAGAGGACCAGGGAGTTTGCTGTGAAGCTATGTCTCCTAGTAACGCTGGAAGTTATACCCATAAATACTCACCTCATGACCATCCAAACCTGAACTGAACAAGGATGATACTAGTGAACGTGCCTCAGCCTTACACAAGGACTACAAGCAAGAGAATAAAGCTGGGAGTGGGAGACATGTCCTCCCCAGACAGGAGCACACCAGTTGGTTGTCCAGTGCCAAATGGTCAGCCCTGAAAACACACGTACAAGTAACATTGTATAGGCTAAACAGGTTATAGTTAGGCATATATATATATATTCAGATACATATATACATACAATAACATTTAATTAAAAAGGAAGTTATGAATTTGAAGGAGAATTGGGTGGGGTATATGGGAGGGTTTTCACAGAGAAAACAGAAAGAAGAAATGTTATAATTAAATTACAATCTCAAACCTGGCGGTGGTGGTGCACGCCTTTAATCCCAGCACTCGGGAGGCAGAGGCAGGTGGATCTCTGTGAGTTCGAGGTCAGCCTGGACTACAGAGTGAGTTCCAGAACAGGCTCCAAAGCTACACAGAGAAACCCTGCCTTGAAAAACCAAAATAAATAAATAAATAAATAAATAAATAAATAAATAAATAAATACCAATTAGCGAGAAAGAGGAGGGTCTATATGAGCGAGAATTGTTGAGACCAAGGTTGGATAAAGCACAGGGACAAATAGCCAAATGAATGGAAACACATGAACTATGAACCAATGGCTGAGGGGCCCCCAACTGGATCAGGCCCTCTGAATGGGTGAGACAGTTGATTGGCTTGAACTGTTTGGGAGGCATCCAGGCAGTGGGACCGGGTCCTGTGCTCATTGCATGAGTTGGCTGTTTGAAACCTGGGGCTTATGCAGGGTCACTTGGCTCGGCCTGGGAGGAGGGGACTGGCCCTGCCTGGACTGAGTCTACCAGGTTGATCTCAGTCCTCGGGGGAGGCTTTGCCCTGGAGGAGGTGGGAATGGAGGGTGGGCTGGGGGGAAGAGGAGGGAGGCAGGAGGGGGGAGAACAAGGGAATCCGTGGCTGATATGTAGAACTGAATGGTATTGTAAAATAAAAAAAAAATTTCCCATAAAAAAATAGATTAAAAAATTACAATCTCAAAAATAAAAAAATAGTAAGTTTATACTTACTTATTTATTAACCCTTCTTGCACTTCCCAGAAGTTTTCAATGTGCCTTTTTATCACAAGGACCTAGCTCTACTAGTCCCAGATTTTTTCTTCCTATTCTGAACCCATGCCCTGAAAAAGTTGTCAATAATGACAACAGATATATGCTGGGTATGGAGACAAGTCACTTTTTTTTTTTTTTAAGATTTATTTATTTATTATGTATACAGTGTTCTGCCTGCATGTATGCCTGCAGGCCAAAAGAGGGCATCAGATCTCATTGTAGATGGTTGTGAGCTGCCATGTGGTTGCTGGGAATTGAACTCAGGACCTCTGGAAGAGCATCCAGTGTTTTTAACCTCTGAGCCATCTCTCCAGCCTGTCACTTCTTGATTACAGTCTAAAGTCATGCCCATAGACTGGTCTGCAAGTACTTTAGCTTTCTCAGTTGCTAGGGTAGCAAGAGACCCGGTTTGATGTATAAAATATGGCACCCAAGAATGCAGTAATAAGAACAGCAACAACTTCTAAATTGATGCTCTTGAAAAAGAGTTGAAGATATGCACATTTAATTTTAAAAGGAGCAAAGGATATAGTTGATTCTAGGACGTTTAGACACTTGAGTGTTCACTGTTCTTAATAGCATAAAACCAGTGTTGCTGAAAGCACTGGATGAATGAGTGATACTCACGTACAGATATGCCCATTTACTCTTCAGTAATGAAATGCTTCGTAAAATAGCAGATATGCTTT
>CABHPH010156653.1:1588-45520 GCA_902168325.1 Peromyscus nudipes
AGAGAGAGAGAGAATCCTGAATAGAGCTTCTACATGATGGTGACCAGGCTGTGGGACCTTTCCTCACCTCACCAGCTGGGGGAGCTGTTCTCACAAGGCAGTTATTTCTATGCGCAGCTGCCTTTGGTGAACTCTGAAAAGGGTTTACTCACTACAGTGCAAGTGACCCCACGACCCTCTCCTAGCCTCACCCCTGTCCAGTGGTCTCCTTGCCTGAGGTTCCTGGTCACACCAGTTCAGGCTGTCTGCCACTCCTTTCTTCCCTCCCCCGCCTGGCCTCCCTCTTAGACCAGCTCCGCATTAGCATCTTGTTCTCCACGGTGCTTTCACAGAGAGGTCGTCTGCTCCCCTGCCCTTCATGTGTGCTGTGGCATGGCTTTGTCCTGCACTGTGTGGCATAAGAGACCATATGGCAGTCTAGGTGTGGTTTTTAGGATTGGCAGTTTCCAGCTTGGGGAGCTTCTGGGTGCCATAGGCAAAGTGGAGCCAGCAAGAGGGCCCATGAGGAGAGACAGAAGTCTGAGGGAGGACTCTAGAATCTCCAGCAGGCACCAGGCTGCTACTGTCCAGGGACCTCCAGACCAGCTCTGCCATCGGCCGGGTGCCCCTAAGGGTCCTAACTACACTTGCTGGAACTGAGGGGCCAGCCCAGCTCCCCCTAACATTTACACTGCAATTCACAGTGTGGGCAAGGGTTACATTTCTCAGCCGCCCAGCTGTGGCGTGTGCAGTTACTAAGCACCAGTGCAGAGCTGCAGCAAGAACCAAGCGGCTCACTTTCCCCAGCAGTGCAGCCAGAGCCCCACGTGGTCCCATCTGACCCTAGCTAGCCACTGGGCTTCTGAACCAAACAGAAAGGGGCCTTGCTCAGCTCTCAATGCCACAAAGATAGAGAAGGAAGCTCAGGGTGTGTTTGTTGAATGACTTCCTGAACTGTGGGGTTCCTTCCTTCAAGGGGGGCATGGGATGGGCCCCATTTCATTTCTGATCCCTCCACGCCCCGGTGGACTTAGCTACGAGCCCATATGTCTGTACTGTGTGGTGACTTTGGGCTCCACAGCCTAGCTCCTGTCCCTGTCTCTAACAGTGTGTGACTCCCTCCTGCCCGACGCCCCACAGCCCTGGTATGCAGCCCAGAACTTCACTCTGCCCCTGGTCTCTGCGCTGCTCATCTTTCCCCTGTCAGCCCTTCGGGAAATCGCCTTCCAGAAGTACACCAGGTATGGGGCCTCCGAGGCTTCTGGGCAGGGGAGCTGTGTGACAGGTAGGCAGTGACCGCTTGGGCAGTACTGTGTCAGAGAGATAAAAGAAGACCAGGTTTGCTTCCATTTAAAAAGAAAATTGGAAGTTTTACAGGTTCTGTGCACTCACAGTAGAAAATAGAGATAAGCCAAGAAATGCTAACAGCAGGCCTTTAAAAAATAATTTTAACTTACTCTTCAATAATTTCCTACACGTGTACGGTGTATTTTGATCATATCTACTCCTCGTTCCCACCTTCCTCTGCCCCTGGATCACCTCCAAATCCCTCTTTCCCACCTCTCTCTTCTTTCCTCGTTCTCTCTCCCACTCCCCCCTCCTTTAAAATCAGTTACCCACATGTGTGTAGATGTGGTGTGGGGCTACCCATCGGAGCATGAGCAACGTCCATAGGCCACCCCCCTCCCAAAGGAAATTAACTCCAGCAGCCACTCAGGAAGGGGTGGGGCTTTGTGGTCCCCTCCCCGTCCATGCCCCTCCCTGTCCACGCGGGAATGTTGGCCTGCCTTGAAAAAACAAAACAAAACAAAATTTCTTTTTCGAATTAGCTTACAAGGCAGTTGTTTTCCCTATGGATTTTCCCTGTGTTCTTAGTTCTGGTTATTACCCCGCCCCCTTACATTTCCTCCACTACCGTGCCTATCCACACCTGAACCGTTAACCAGTATCACCCCCACATTTTATTATCACGTGTGTCTCACTATCCCCTTCTCTGTTAAGGCTTCGGGGACTCATGTGAGAGAGAACATAGTGTCTGTCTGTCTGTCTGGGACTAGGTCACTTCCCTTAGTGTGTTTTCCGGTTCCATCCGTTTCCTTGAACATTTCTTCACAGCATTGTAGCAGCACATCTTGTTGTCTACCTGTAGCAGGCTTCCCGGTCCACACAGCCTTGCAGGCTACACAATCGATGGATGTGATTTTTTCATTCTTTTTTGATCTTGAGGCTTCCAGGGATGGTATTGAAAAACCAAAGCCTAATAACAGACAGACTCCGCCCAAGTTCGGGTTCACCACTGGCCTCTCCCTTGTGTGTGTGAATAGCAATGTACTTTGTAACCTTAGAAGAAAGAGGCCTCAGAGCCCAGTCCCTCCACAGCTGCGGCCCACAAGACTCCTATGGCCTTCAGGCCACAACAGGCTCTTCCCCTCTCCTGTGGCCAAGCCTGAAAATGTTCTGACTTGGATATCAAACCCAGTAGCTGACTGGCACTTGCTGGTGAGGGGAGAGATGTCCCACTTGCTCTTCCCAAGGATGCTGGGCCATCTAGAAGCCACACCTCTGAACTCTGGACCAGAGCAGCATTGCCCAGCCACTCCGTGGGGCTCCCCATATGGAGGGGGGATGGTGGTCCAGAAGGAGAGCTTCCTGGCTCCACTCTAGCCAGGGCAGAGCTGGGATGCCCCTGTGGGCACTGGCTGTGTGTCTCTGATGCAGAGTCTCTGATTCTGTCCTGTGTGCCAGCATCCTAGGTACCCTGGCCGCTTGCTACCTTGCCCTGGTCATCACAGTGCAATACTACCTATGGCCCCAGGGCCTCGTGCGCCAGTCCCGACCCTTGTTGAGGTGAGTCTGGGCAAACAGTTCTTCCTGCTTTGTGGTTGGGAATGGGGTTCTTGGAAGGAGATCCTATGGGGCTTGCCTCAGAACCCTGGCTCTTTCCCATGAGATCTCTCCTGTCTCTGATGTGTGATAAAGCCAAGGAAGTTCTCCTTCAGAAAAAAACCAAGGCACTGAAGGCCACTCCTAGGCCAAAAACCAGACACACCCTCTATGTGGAGGCTGTGGGACCTGACAGATGTCCAGGCTTACAGAACAGTGGGGCTGTTGAGCAGCCCAGAGTAGGGCTGAGTGAGGTAGGATGTCATGTAGGGACTCAGAGCTACTTTGAAGACTTGTTTTTGCCACGGGTGAACTGGGGCACCCTCAGTGTTCTGAGCAGAGCAGGGATGGGGCATGGCTTGTTCCTGAAAAGGGTTGCCAGGGCGGCTATGGGAGTCAGGTGTAAGAATATGGGCTAGGCAGGAAGTCCCAGCCTAGGCCCAATGCTTCAGGCTGGGGAGCATCCCAGGCAGGTGATAGGATATGGTCAGATGCTAGGTGTGTGGACGTCTGTTTCTCAGGGAAGGGCACAGCTCAGGGGCATGTAACTATAGTCACCACTCTTGGAATTTTCTACCACAATTGAACCAGGGCCTCAGCATGTCTACCCTGTATTGGGTCCTGCAGATGATGTGGTTGTCCTGGCCAGGAAATACAAGTAGCAAGGAGACAGGCGTTGGAGGATGCATGCCCCAGATTGTGGAGCCTGAGGTCCAGGGCACCACAGACGCTGAGCCAGAAGGTGACTTGGAGCCATCTGCTAGATGACTGGCCAGCTGTGTGTGCCTGCAGTTTGAGGGAGGCAGGCTAGGGGGCACAGAATGTTGGTGATATCTGGGGACATCATTGGAGGCTGTGGTGCTGAGGTCTGCACTGCTGGTCTGTGGAGCTATGGGCTGGAAGAACCTGGGTGGGATGGGGGTTGTTTTTGTTGTTAAATTTTATGTGCATTGGTGTTTTGCCTGCATGTACGTCTGTGTGAGGGTGTCAGGTCCCCTAGAACTGGACTTAGAGTTGTGAGCTGCCATGCGGGCGCTGGGAATTGAACCCCAGTTCTCTGTAAGAGCTGTTAGTACTGTTAACCTCTGAGCCATCTCTCCAGCCCCGGGGTGGGGTTTGTAAGGTAGGTGGGGTTCCTGGGGCTGCTGTGACAAGTCCCTGCAAACAAAGGAGCTCAAACAGTCAGGAACATTTCCCTTGGCCCTGGAGCACATGTGTCTTCCCTCACAGTGCTAGCTGGGGTCAGAGGTCCAGTTCACATGTTCACTGAGACCATGACAACCCCTTCTGGAGTCCCTGAGAAAGCCTCTTGCTTTTCCCGCTTTTAGCAGCTGCCCACAGTCCTTGGACCGAGGCCCTTCCTCCTCTGAAGCCAGCC
Organism: Peromyscus nudipes; assembly: GCA_902168325.1. Lineage (NCBI taxonomy): Eukaryota > Metazoa > Chordata > Mammalia > Rodentia > Cricetidae > Peromyscus > Peromyscus nudipes. The sequence goes on from CABHPH010156653.1 coordinate 5,829, forward strand.
ATGTGGTAGCTCTGCCCTGCCCCCTGGTCATGACTCCCCTGTTAATACTGGGCAGAGGCTCCGGTTGCACGTGTGTGGTCTCCTGTGGCACACTGGGCTCTCCGCCATGATCCAAGCCACTGCTCATCCTAAGCTTTAGCCCTATCTACAAAGTTCCTTTCAGCCCTGAGGGAATATGTTGGCAGAGTCCTGGGTGATATCAGGACAGGGATGTTTTGGGGGGGCTGTTAACTCTTCCACGGCCCAAAATGCTGACTGCGGAGGACTGCTGTTTATGTCCCCACTGTGTGTCCCTGTGGGTGTCAGAGACCGACATGAAGAGTTACTTAGCAAAGCAAACAGGGTCTCCCCGACAGGATCCAGGGGAGGGGACATTGCTCCTTGAGGTGACTTGGACATAGGGCACACCAACTTTGCATTTGGGGAGATGTGTTGGGCAGTGGCTGTATATCTCCCAGCATCCCACACATTTGGGATGGGCAGCCTCTTGAGAGGAGATGGGGGTTCTGTCTTGCCACTGCCTTGCCCAAACCCCACCCACACAGGCAGTGTCAAGTCACCAAATGTCCACGGAGATGTGTTTAGAAAGTGCAGCGTTGAACAAGCTTCCCCTCAGCCCTGGAGCATGCTCACAGACTCAGCCCTTTCAAACACATCTTACAGCCGCACTCCATCACATTTCCCTCATTTCATTTGAAACAAACACTCTCAAGTTGAAGGTGGTTTCCAGCTCCTTAATGAGCACCTGCCCCTGTCTCTTCACAGCCCGCCCCCCTGGACCTCTGCGTTTAGCGTCTTCCCTACCATCTGCTTCGGATTCCAGGTACGTTTAGAATGTGACATTTTCAGGCTTGCAAGCCCTCTGGAGAGTGCAGCTTTCCCCCTAGGGAGAAGTCTGAGCACTTGTTCTGTTCTCAGTGCCCAGCTGTGCCCATGGGCTGTCTTCCAGAGGCCGTGGTGACATCTGGGCCACCTAGCGGGGATGTGAGCTGTCATTGAACTTGTCTCCCATGCCCCCAGTATATCAGCAGTACCATGTTGGTTGGGCCTGGAATCCAGAGAATGGAGCAGGGACCTGGGACACACCTCTCTGAAGGGTGATCACAGAACTGCCACCAGGCCTGGGGACAGAGCCACCCACATATACTTGCAGAATGGGTAGATTCTGCCCTGGGCCTTGGAGAAGAAAGATCACATCTCTCAAGGTTTTCCTGCCTAGAGGGTATAGGAAGAATACAGAAGGCCAAGTGACAGGACAGGGGACCACACCTGGCTAAGGTCTGCCTCTCTTAAACATCCATCACAGCCAACAACTTCACCACAAAGCGGAGTTCATGGGGATCTGCGACAGCACCCAGGCCTCATGACCTTGTGCCTCCCCCTCTTACCCTCCAGTTCTTTTCTTCCGCTTGGATTTTCTTTCAGAACTGTTTTTGATAACCCCCTGCGACATTGCCATTTCTCAGCCTGCTCACTGACTTCTGGGGCTCAGTGAGAGGCTCATGAGAAGCTCGCACACCTGATATTTTGAAAGCTGCCTGGGGCTGATTTTGCCCTGGACTGTTGCCTGGGTGTGGTCAACACACAGCAGCAGGCAGCCTGTGCAAACCCCCTTCCAAATGCTCAGAGCCCTCACCTTGACCTCGGCCCCCTCCTTGGTTCTCCTAGCAACCAGGCTGTGGTTTCCAGGGTTTCCAGAGCTGCAGTGACTGGGGAGCTGGGAAGGACAGGATGCAAGAGTGGGGGTGGGGTGCAGGCCAGGGGTGGATGAAGGATCTGGAGAGTCAGGAGTCTGAGGAGATATGTGAGGATAAAGATGGCGGAGCTTGGCAGCTTGGGCTGTAAGGAAGGAAAGGCAGCAAGGCTTATAGCCATCAGGACTTCTGACAGGATTCAAACAAACTACCTCTTCCCCGAACACATTTAAAAATAGGACACCCCTGATCCCAGCCTGGACTGGATCAGTCAAGGGCCTGGTGGGAGCAGAGGGCTGCAGACTCTGTCTCTGGCCACCCTGGCACCCCTGGCTTTGTTTTAAACAGCTTTACTAAGGCTCAGGTCACCTCATCCAACCGCCCTTCTAAAGTGTGGCCACGGTCAGAGTGTGCAGTGTGGCCACCAGCAACTTGCTCCTCCACCTCTTGCCAGCCTCTGGTGGCCATGGCTCTGCTCTGTCCATGGATCTCTTTGCCATGAGTGGTCCGTGACTCTGTGCCTCTGGTCATCTGGGCCATGGGTGTCAGATGCACCTCATTCCTTTTTTTGTTTGTTTTTGAGACAGAGTTTCTCTGTGAAGCCCAGGCTGTCCTGGAACTTGCTCTGTAGACCAGGCTGGCCTCAAGCTCAGATCCGCCTGCCTCTGCCTCCCGAGTGCTGGGATTAAAGGCGTGCACCACCATACCTAGCTTGCTAAAGCCAAATGACATTCGATCATGTGGACAGCTACAGTCTGTGGACCTGTGACTTGGCTGTGCATCTGAGGCTGTCACACTCTTTGGCTCATGTGTCCCCTCCCCTGTGCATGGACCCCGACTGGGGAGTCTGGCAGCACCTGCTGTCCCCACATGCTGTCGTCAGGTAGGTGCACAGGAAAGGCAAGCTTCCAGATGTGTCTGCATCCCTGAGCATCTTCACCTTGTGTGGGGGCTTGGCTGCAGTTTCTGCCTGCAGAGCTGAGGCTCTGGGTCCCCTACATGGGGCATTATCTATGCTTCCCTAAAGCACCTGAGACTGGGCCAAGATGCCGGTGTCCTTTCAGAAGCCACAGGGGTGGAACAGAGTGTTAAGTGGCACTGCTGGATCCCTTGGCTGTCCTGGCAGGTACACAGGGCACACACAAAAGTGCTCTAGGACACAGGAGGGAGGGTTTACCCTGAGCTCCAGCACTGTCAGCCAAGGATCTGGAATAGTCACCACTGCCTGGCTGAGCTGACCCCCAGCTCAGGGGCTCCTGGCCATCAAGAGAAGCCCAGGGCAGACAGTGACTGTACACCACTGCCCTAGGTTCATGGGTTCCTGCCCCTGGGTTGAGCCAGGAGGAGCAAGGCCTATGTGCAGCCCCACTGCCCTGTGCTCCAGGGCTCCTGGGAGCACTGTGGTCCCCATCTCACACTAAGTAGGAACCAAACATGGCCTAATGGAGGGCTGGAGCTGGTAACTGTTGTTTGGTGGCCTTTGGCCACCAATGGAGTCAAGAGATGTTCCTGTCACCGGGCGGTGGTGGCACACGCCTGTAATACCAGCACTCGGGAGGCAGAGGCAGGTGGATCTCTGTGAGTTCGAGACCAGCCTGGTCTACAGAGCTAGTCCAGGACAGGCTCCAAAGCTACAGAGAAACCCTGTCTCGAAAACAAAACAAAACAAACAAAAAAAAAAGCATAAAAAAAAGAAGAAAAAAAGAGATGTTCCTGTGCTACCCGGGTGTGGTTCTGAGCTAGAGATGGTGACCCACAGATGACAGAGCCGGGACAGACAAGCCAGAGTCACACATGGTGGGGGCTGGGGCCATGTGGGAGGAAAGAGCTCTGTTTGGGATGAGGGCAAGGGTGTGACTATGGTAGGTAGTAGGGATGCATCCTGATGCACATCTCCACCCTGTGAGCTCCATAGGGTCCCTCACCTGCTGTGTGGTACCAGGGCTTAGGCTGCAACCAAATTGCATTGGCTCGGCTACACGTTTTACACAGAGAATTGTCATCATGATATAGCATGTTACCTTAAACATGTTTTTACTTATTGTGTGTGCGTGCGCTCATATGAAATGATGAACATGTGGAGGTCAAAGGACAACTTGTGGGAATCAGCTCTCTCCTTCCACCATGTGGGTTATGGGAATTGAACTCAGGGCACTGGACTTGGTAGCAGGCTCCTTTACCTGCTGAGCCAGCTTGTTGGCCCATAACTTGCTCCTTTTTAAAGTGTAATCACAAGTGTGGGTGTTTCCACATGACCTCCTGAGAGTGCCCTCACCACCTTCTCCATCAGTAGCACCCACTCAACCCAAGCCGCTGTTCTGTCCTCTGTCACTACAGATGTGGGGTCCCAGCAGCTTGATGGTATCCCAGAGGCGTCTGATGGCATCTGGGACTATTTTGAATCTTTAACATGCATGAGCACCCAGCAGTCTATGCAGAGAATGCTGCCCGATGCCTTCCAACACACAGGACAGCCCTTATTACAGGAATTATCCCCCCTCCAAGTGCCTACAGTACTGATGCCACAGACCCTGGACCCTGGATGCCCTGGACCCTGCTATAAATGTGTTTGTCTTGTGATCTGAACTTGAGGCCTCTCCCTTGCTTGGCATCTTTCCTTCAACCTTAGGTTGTTTCTGAGATTCTTCTGTGTTGAGGTGGGGAGTCCAAGTCAGTCCTTTTGAGAGCTGTATAGTACTCCACTCGTGAGTGTCCTGAGGTTTGCCTGTGCTGCCGGTGGGCACTTGGGCACTTCCCAGCTTTGAGGGATAACACCTCCCAGTTGTCCCTGGAGGGTCTGAGCTGCAAGTTCTGTCTTCCAGTGTCACGAGGCCGCAGTCTCCATCTACAGCAGTATGCGGAACCAGAGCCTCTCCCACTGGGCCCTGGTCTCTGTGTTGTCCTTGCTGGCCTGCTGCCTTGTCTACTCACTGACAGGTAGGGCCTGGGGGAGAGGAGGTGCCCCAGCGGGGAGGGAGTGACTATGGAAAAAGAGCAAAGACAAGGCTCCTTAGAGAGCCTATCTGTGCTGGGATGTCAACATCGTTGTTCATTTAATATGTAACATCCCATACGAAAAGACCGCAGATGGGGAAACTGAGGCTCGGGGGAGCGTCTGTGACTTTTCCAAGGTCCCGCAGTTAGAGATGCAAAGCTGAGACCCACAGCATGTTCTGAATGTCCCAATGCCCCTGTTCTCATCTCCCTTGCTGTTCTAAGATGTGGTTGTATCTGGAAAGAGGTTTACAAAACACTTGCACCAGATATAGCGACTTCGAGTGCTCACAAGTTTTGTGAGGTAGGCGGAGGTCGTCAGAGGTGGTAAAAGCGTGGCCAGGAGGGTAGCCATAAGGGGCCCAAGGTCACAGCATTTGCCTATTCAGACTGGGGTCTCAGTACAGCTGACTTTAGTTGTCTTTCATCTATTGGAGCCTCTGATTTGGAAAGCTTTGGGCTTCAGTGAATCTGCTGTGCAGCCCTGGACTCCTAGGGTCGCCTGAGGGACTTGCCAGGGACCTTTTCCTCAGCCAGCAGATCCTATCATCCTGCAGCCCCAGGCTCTGAAGGCTGTGACTGTACTACCTCCTCCAGATGTCCCTTGTGTCAGGGTCAATAGGATCACAGGATTCCCTTGATAGGCCTCCAAGAAACACCTGTGTGTTGAGGCCAGAGGTAAAACGTCTCAGGACAGGGCAAAGGACCTGGGTGACAAGAAGCAGAGTTGTGCAGTGGGAAGGAGCTAGCTTTTGTGTGACTGTGGAGGATCAAGGCTAGTCAAGGCCTTGGTTTTCTCATCTGGAAGATGGATGTGCTACCTGCTGCCTCCTTGGCTCTGTTGCGCCGAGTTGGAGGCCATGGGAGGTGGGAAGTGTGTGTCTTATTTCCCAAGGCTCTGGGACTTGCAGTCAGTGGTCACATCTGAGCCCTGGCACCAGCCGTGAGCAACCAGCTAGTCTGCAGGAGTATTTGGGACACAGAACAAGGAACCCTTCCAGGACCTTCCAACCATACCAAAGGAAACCCTTAGGGCATTGTGGGGGAAAGTGTGTGGGATTGTGCTCATGGCAGGTGCCTGCCTCCTCCTCTCCCACCTGCAGGGGTGTATGGCTTCCTGACCTTTGGGGCTGAAGTTTCTGCTGATATCTTGATGTCCTACCCAGGCAATGACACGGCCATCATTGTAGCACGCATTCTCTTTGCCGTCTCCATTGTGACTGTCTACCCCATTGTGCTGTTCCTGGGGAGGTGAGTCTGTTCAGCCCGGTGCACCACAGGTTCTGTTCTCCTGGGGGTGGGGTACAGGTGTGTATTGTAGGACTGGGGACTGAGGTCACCTCTGATGGACAGAGAGGGGTGCACAGGCATGGTGCATTTAGGTGATGACCAGCAAGTAAGTCTCAGAACTGGGACCTGAACCCTGACTCCCCCCCCCCCCCCCTTACAGACCCTGGGGCTGAGAGGTGCCTTGGGGAACACACAGCTAGGTGTGAGGCAGACCCTGCTGTGTGCAGGACTCACGGAAGCCAGGAGATCAGCAGCCATAGGCGCTGGCTGAGCACTAATATCCGTGTATCTACAGGTCTGTGATGCAGGACTTTTGGAAAAGGAGCTCCTGGGCCACACGGGGTCCTCCAGTGCTGACTGACCCCTCCGGGCCATGGGTTCGGCTGCCACTGACCTTCCTATGGGTGTCAGTGACACTCGCCATGGTCTTGTTCCTGCCGGACCTCAGCGAGATCATCAGCATTATCGGCGGCATCAGCTCCTTCTTCATCTTCATTTTCCCCGGTGAGCGGCTGCCTCCAGCCTCCAGCATTCAGCCTCGGTCTACAGCAGCAGTTCTCAACCTGTGGGGCGTGACCCCTTTGCCAAACCTCTATCTCCAAAATATTTGCATTACAATGTATGACAGTAACAAAATTACAGTTATGAAGTAGCAATGAAAATAGTTTTACAGTCGGGGGCCCACACAGCATGAGGAACTGTATTACAGGGTCGCAGCCTTAGGAAGGTTGAGAACCTCTGTTCTGCAAGATCTGTAGGCAGGACCCTCATAGGATGAGGGCCTAGGTTACTGAGCCAGGTGTGGACCAGGTTTTCCAGACCTTTTCTGGCTAAGTGGCTCTACAGTCCTAGATAGATGTACCGTGTCATCTCATCCCACAAATGGGAAGACAGAAGCCCAGGACCCAGGGCACACCTGGCCTGTGACAGAACAGAAAGGCTACCTGGTCCACTGTCAGTGTTTCCCACTGTAGAGATGGTTGGTTGTTTTAAAATACTGTCTGTGCGAAACTCACAAGGCTCACAGTACAAAGGAGCATTCCACAAGAGTCTTCTCAGCACTGCCTGGAGGCAGATACTGTGTTCTGCAATGATGGTTTCTGAGGGAGCCTTCCCAGAGCACAGGAGCTGAGGGGGTAAGTTCAAGGGGAAACAGCAGGAATACTCTCCAGATGGGAAACCCAGCAGGGGAGAGACTGGAGAAAAACCTCAGAGTCGTTTCCAGGCTTCAGCTTACAATAGGGGCCTAGGCACACAGTAGGTACACAGCACACAGTAGTGCCACCATGTCTAGACTATGCAATTCTGCTACAAGAAGAGCTGTGTTAGGTAGGTATTGAACCTGGGGCACGATGGCCCCATGTTGAACCATGGCCAGATGTTCTGGATGTCCAACCCAGGTTGTCTTTGAGACAGTGATAACACCATTGGACATGGCAACTCTACATGGTTAGAAGCCAGGCCAGAGAGTATCACAATTCACTCTGGTTTGGGGGAGAATCTGATGAATTTCAAGGTGCCTGCCTCTTTCAACTCCCTGGTATGATGCCACCTCTTTCAAGTCTGGCTCAGGCTCCAGGGGAGCCTTTTCAAAGCTCCAGCTCTTGCTTGTGCCCAAGGGAACTGCTGGGGGTTGGGGAGGAGGGTCAGTGTGGGAGCAGTTCCTGGGGAGCTCCAAGCAGAAGTGGCAGGCTTTGAAACTGAACAGAACTGATGCAATGCTGGAGGTGCAACCCAGGACTCATGCATGCCAGGCTAGAGCTCTGGAGCTAAAGTGCAGCCCCAGCCAAAAAGAGGCATGGTTGGGGTGGAGGTAGGGCACTGCCAGGAATCTGCCTATGCCATGTACCTGGCTTTTTCTCTTTCCTTTTTTTTTTTTCATGTAACATATGTGGATGCACATGTCTATGTGTGTGCATGCAAGTGGAAGCCTGAGATTGACATTGGGTAGAAGATTAATTGCTTTCCACCCTATGCGTTGGCTAAGGCTGGGCTTGCTATTTCAGCTGTGCCCATTGTATGCGGAGACTGTAGGCGGGCTACCACACCACCAGCTTCTGAATCCTAGGGAGCTGAGCTCCAGTCCTCATGCTTGCATGGCAAGGGCCCATGAGCCAGCTCCCCAGCCCCATGCTGTCTCTTTTGGTTTTTTGTTTTCTTCTTTTTTTTTTTAAAAGATCTATTTATTTATTATGTATACAGAAGAGGGTACCAGATCTCATTACAGATGGTTGTGAGCCACCATGTGGGTGCTGAGAATTGAACTCAGGACCTCTGGACGAGCAGTCAGTGCTCTTAACCTCTGAACCATCTCTCCAGCCCTGGTTTTTTGTTTTCTAATATGGTTTCTAGGTAATCAAACTTGGGTCTCTTCATGCTTCCAAGGCAAGTACTTTACCAACAGAGCTATCTCCCCAGCCTCTAAAAATATTAAAAAATGAAGGAGGAAGAGGAGGAGGAAGCTGAGCATAGTAGTAGCACTTGCCTGTTATCCCAGCAATAGAAAGCTGAGGCAGGAGGATGAAGAATTCTAGGCTGAGTCTGGGCTGTGTTGCAAGACCCTGTCTGAAAGAAAGGAACGAGAAGGTACAGGGATGGCTGTAGCTCCATGGGTGCATCCCAGGACTGGGTACCAACCAAGTTCCTGCCCCTGGAAGGCAGAGGCCTGAGAGACCATGCTGTTCAGCCAGATCATTTTAGGGGTGCTTAGCTGAGGCTCTCATTGGCCTCGCCAACTCCAAACGGCCCGTTAACCACCGTGCCATACCACCTTTCCAGATGTCCCACTTTTCCGTGGCCCACTGCAGGGTACTGGCAGCTCTCTGCACCTCCAGTCCAGTAAGGGCGAGCCAAGTTGACCTGTGTCTCCTTTGCAGGTTTGTGCCTCATCTGTGCTGTGGATGTGGAGCCCATGGGACCAAGAGTCAAGTGAGCATCCCCAAGATGAGGGTGGCACCTAGGGTGTACCAAGGGGCTGTGAGCTAGAATGATGTGTTCTCCTGGGCCTGGGAAACCAGAGGTGGTGGTGTGGCCTCACCCTCCTGCGAGCATGCGTGTAGGTCCCCAGCCAGCCTTCACCAGTGTGTACATACATTCCAGGCTCCATGTTTGGAACTTCCTGTCTGTTTGGAGTATAACCTCCTTGCATCCAGTGGCCCAGGCTACACCTCCCTTGAAGCTTGGTTCAGGAGCAGGGCACAGGCTGGTCCTGAGTCAAAAGGTCAGGTGGCTGACAGGACTCAGGCCCACCTGCAGTGTCATCATGGTAGCAGATCTTGCCAGGGTTGGGGGTCTCCTGTAATCTAGACCCCCCTCACATACCTATCTCCACCGTACAGATGAAGGGGAGCTTCAGGAGGCCGGTGAGGACAGAGCCAGCCCCAGCTCAGACCCTGGGACCTGATTCCCTTGTTTATCCACCCCCTTGATGGCCACTGCACAGCTGTGGAAACAAACGAAGGCAGATTGAAGGGTTAGCTTTCTGCAGGAATGACCACAGCCTGGAGGGTGGCATTTAGTAGCACAAATGCACCCTGCGGGCTCTGGAAGCAGGGCTGTGTTGTGGGCCTCAAACCTCTACCACCTCTTCCTTAGGAGGACACTCGTCCATGGACTCAGGCCCCAGTACCTTGTACTTAATCACACCCGCAGACCCTGTTCTGGATAAGGTCCTAGTCCCATGTAAGCATGCCATGTGTGGTACCTCTCAGCCCATTTCAGATGCCCATGGCTTACACAGCCATGGATGTGGGTGCCTGCTGCAGGTCTGTGCCCAGTCCCCATCCTTCAGCCCCTGTTTTTCCTGGAAAGCAGGTGAGGCTGAGACCCCTTCTGTCCTGACGGGAGTTGCTCTGGACTTCTGTAAGCTAGCTGACTGGTCCCCACTGGTCCCTGGAGCAGCTGTGGACTCTTGTCATGCACAAGTTCAGCATGGTTTATTCACAGGCTTCCAAGACGCTTTTCTGAAACTGCCCTCTGTCCTTCTCACCTGTTGGCAGGTGGTGGTGTGTCCTGTGGGGGTGAGGGCTGATGTTGTTCAGCCAGAGATGTCCCCCTCTGGCGACAGTTTCTTCTGGCCCCTGTTAATGCTGCAGTGGTCTCTCTGGAAACCCTGCTACTTGCTGGTCCATTGATCACCAGTTAAGAAAATGGCCTCCAGGCTTGCCTACCGCCGGGTATTATGGGTACATTTTCTCCATTGAGATGCCTTCCTCTCATGATTTTAGCTTGTGTCAAGTTGACATGAAACTAGCCAGCACAGGGGAGCTTTGTCTTGATTTGGTGGCACTGGCCCACCAGCACCATCCGGTACTGCATCCTGCCAGCCACACAGCCAGATGTGTTCCATTGCAGGTGCTGCCTGGAGGCCTGGGGCACCCTCACCGTGCTGGTGGGCACTTTCATCTTTGGGCAGAGCACAGCTGAAGCTGTGGTGGAACTGCTCTGAGAGGCCTCTGGGCTCTGGCCTGAGGACCCCTGTGGGTTTTTACCATCATGAAGGTGCTGGGGAAAGGGACCGTCCTGCCTACCTGCTGCCTACCGAGCTCGGCTCCTCCTACGGTTCCTGGTGAGGAAGGACTGCTGGGACAAGTTACCACCAGCTGGTGACTCAGGACCATCGATACTCAGGCTACTGAAAGCTGGAGTCTTGGCTTGAGTGTGGTGGGCCACGCTGCCTCAGAAGGCTGTGGAATGCTCCTCCTGCTGTCCTCCTCCGGTGGCTGCAAGAGATCCTTAGTGGTCCTGGCTTGTAGGTGTGTCATTCAGGTTCTCTGTATTCATGGTTTCACGGTCAGTACCTGCCCTGTGTCTCTCTGTTCAAGCTCCCCTTTCCCAAGCAGGATGCCAGCTACCCAGTCTGGGCCCATCTCATGTTAGTAAGCGTTTGTCTACACTGGCAGTGTCTCCTCTTAGTTACCAAAGACGGGTGTCTTAGTTACTGTTCCATTTCTGTGAAGAGACACATGATCAAGGTAAGTTACAGAAGAGTTCATTGGGGGCTTACATTTTCAGAGGGTTAGAGTCTATGACCATCATGGTGGGGAGCATGGCAGCAGGCAGGCAGGCATGGTGCTAGAGCAGTAGCTGAGAGTTTACATCCTTATCCACAAGCACAGGACAGAGAGAGCATGCTAGGAATGGTGTGGGCTTTTGAAACCTCAAAGCCCACCCCCAGAGACACACCTCCTCCAACAAGGTCACACCTCCTAATCCTTCCCACACAGTTCTACCAACTTAAGACCAAGCATTCAAACATATGAGCCTGTGGGGGCCATTTTCAATTCAAACCATCACATTCCTCTCCCTGGCCCTGTAGGCTTGGAGCCATATCATAATGCAAAATGTATTCAGTACCAATTATTAGGGTTTGACATAAGGCTATCTGAGGATATAATGAAGTTGGGACACAGGCATGGGAACATCCGATGTCGATATTTCTCAAGAAGTAAATTTGGAACGGCAACAGATGTGACAAGGAACACAGGAATGCCTGTGACCTTCCTTAATTTCTAGAGAATGGTAAATGATGTTCCTATGCCTCAGACAGTTTTCTGAAGACAAATAACAGTGTTGTGCTTTATATAACCTTGAACATGCTAGGCTGTAAGGCAGGTCTCTCTGCGACTGTAAACTCACTCTATCAAAGGAGCTGTAATCATAAAATTGAGCCTTGTTGTGCAGATTGCCCTCAAGTGCTTGGCTGCCTTGAGTCCCCTGTTTCCCCACTTTGGTTCTTTCAGGCAACCTCTCCCACCACATTGTTTTTCAGTCTCAACTGTTTAAAAGTCCGAAGTTTCTTCTGAGACTCAAGACAATCTCTTATACAACCCCCTGCATACTTCCAACATACAATGGCACAGAATATACATTACCATTCCAAAAGAGAGGGATAGGGGCGCAGTGAGGGAAAGTGGACCCAAGCAAGATTGAAACCCATCAGGGCAAACTCCAAACCCTGTAACTTTATGTCTGATGCCAAAGGGCTTAGATGGCTTTGCCCTTCCATCTTGGCCGACTGCAACACACTTCTCTCTCTTGGGCTGGTTCCACTCCCTGCATGCAGCTCTCCCTGGTGGACATTCATGGCTCTGGCACCACCAACATCTTGGGATCTCCAACACAGTCCAGGCTTCACCTTCACAGCTTCATGCAATGGCCTCTTGGGGCTTCCAGGCAGAAACTCCCCTGCCATACTCCTGGCCTTAGCATCTTAAGAAGATTCCACAACCCATTTACTGACTCCTGTATCCTTCATGACTCTAAAGCTAGAACCACACTGCAGATGCTGCCAAGTTCTGCTGGGTGCTTGGAATGGAATCTGACCCCCTCCCTCTGTGAATTACATTTGCATAATCTTTGATTTGTTGATGCTTTTTAGGATCAGAAAACCCTTCAGGCCTTTTCCTTTCACAAGTTGCAGGATTATTTGGGTGGGGCCTCACCCTGAGGGTACCACTCCCTTTGTCCATCCCCTCCTTTTCTCTTTCAGCACAAATCACAGCCCCAACATTGAATTTCATGGTGCTCTTTTTCTCCTCAAACTGTATATTTTGTTTTTCTTTTTGTCCTTTTTGCCCTTTTCCATTGTAGACCTGCACTAACAACCATGGAATAGACTCAATATTGGGCTGTCGTGAACCCTCCTCTGCCAATAAAATGGTCCCAAACTCTTAAATTTAGCCTCCAGGATGTTCTTAGGACAAGGGTAAAAATCAGCCACATTCATTGTCAGAATATTACAAGAATGGTCTCTAGCCTAGTTGCTGATAACTGTTCCCTTCTGAAACCTCTTGAGCTGGGTCTCAGTTGCTTCATGTTGCTCTTAACACTACTGTCTGCCAAGCACCATCGTAGGAACCAGAGTCAACTTGTACACCCCACCTGTCTAAGGACCAGATAACTTCCTGGAATGCTAGAAGTTGTAGTTCCTGGAAAATAATAACAGTCCATCCTGGTCGGTATTTAATTAAAGCTTACTCCAAATTGGCTCAAAATTGTGGAACTGGGTTTTCTCTTGGTTTTGTAAAACAGTGGGAGAGGTGCCTTGGTAGGTTTGAGCCCAAGTGCCCCATGGTGGGTGAGGGAGTCATGCCATGCAGACACGGTGGGCAGCAGCCAAGGGGGCACTCACACCGTGCAGACATGGCACCCACATGGAAAGTTTTATTGGGAGAAGGGGAGAGAGGGAAAGAGGGAGAGAGAGAGAGAGAGAGAAGAGAAAGAGAAAAGGGAAGAAAGGAAGAGAGGAGGTGTGCACTACCTCATGGCAAAAGACAGAGAAGAGGGAGGGTTTTTTTTTTTTTTTCAAGGGGACTGTAGCCAGAGTTTTCCTGCCTGGCCCACAGTCAGGACAAATCTCTGCCGCCCGCCAGTCCCACAGCCGCTCAGACCCAACCAAGTAAACACAGAGACTTATATTGTTTAAACTGTTTGGCTAATGGCTCAGGCTTCTAGTTCTTACATCTTAAATTAATCCATTTCTATAAATCTATACCTTGCCACGTGGCTCGTGGCTTACCGGCATCTTCACATGCTGTTTGTCATGGCGGCGGCTGGCAGTGTCTCCGCTCAGCCTTCCACTTCCCAGAATTCTCTCCTCCTTGTCCCGCCTATACTTCTTCCTGCCTGACCACTGGCCAATCAGTGTTTTATTCATTGACCAATAAGCAACATGTTTGACATACAGACCATCCCACAGCAGGGGACTTTACGTAGGATGATGATGTCAGGATGCTGGGCAGGCCAGGGGCGGGTCTGAACGCTAACATTCCTCCCTCTTGATTGTTATAAAAAGGTGAGTTATGGATAGCAAGTGTAGGGGGAATGAGGGTGCCGAATTCTCGAGACTGCTTCCTGCTGATTTTGGGATGAAGTGGGGTGGGGGGAGTTGGGAGTCCAGGTCACACACAGCCGGAGGTGTGAGTGAAGAAGCATTCAGACAGCTGTCATCCTGGACACCCCTTGAGGAAGCTGAGAGGGCAGGTTGCTAGGGAAAAAAATAGATTGTTATCATTGGCCTCATGAGCGGGGCTAGCCATGGGAAGAGTGATAACTGCCAGGATGAATGGGATGGAGACGTACAGAACAGGCAAGGGTGAATGAGCGAGACATGAGACCAAATATGTCCTTCATTAGGACATCTTGGAAGACCAGGTTCCAGTTGCTGAGTAGGTGCCCACTTGAGCCTGAAGAGGTGGTACCAGCCATGAAGTCCCAGGAGCTTGGGGAAATGGCAGGCCAAATCGGGGGATGATGTGTTCCAGGAGTACAGGAGCCGTCACATCTGCTATTTCTCTGGAGATGGGAAATGCCTCTAACCATCCTGTAAAAGTATCAATGAATTAGGAGATAACAGTTTTTATGAATGGGCATGTGGGTGAAGTTAACCTGCCAGTGTTTGCCTGGTTGGTGTCCTTGGTTGGTGCAGTGGCTGGTGGTGTATCTGGAGGGCCCCTGGGGGTCTGGCCTTGGCATGAGTCTGGCAGGAGGGGTGGATCTGTGTGGGAACCTGCAAGTGTCTGTAAAACTAGAACAGATTTACATCTTGATGTCATAGCAAAAGCTATGGCTTTGGTTGAAAAGGTATGAACATTTTCTAGGGCCTGGTTTCAGCCCAATGAAACATATCTTTAAATCTATAACCAGAGGAAATTTACTGAATGGAAGTGACTGAGTGAGTGAAGGAGGAGGGAGGCTTCTATAACCTCTCTAATCCTAACCTGTCTCTAAAAGCTGTGACCAGTAAAGTCCACAGAAATTAAAGGGCTCTCAAGACTTGTGGTGATATTTTATTTGTGCTAAAATGTGATATTTTACTTGTATGTTAATAAATAAAGTTTGCCTGGAGATCAGAGGTCATAGTCAGCCATAAACAGAAGTCAGGCGGTGGTAGCACACGCACTTAATCTGATCACAGATCACATGGCAGGCAGAGTGTCTGTGTGTTCAAGGACACAGCCAAATGTAGTGACCCACGCCTTTAATCCCAGTACCAACCATAGAGACCTGGAGGTTTGTATAGACAGGCAGTGACGAGGAAGTGATGTGGCTGGGCTTAGAGCCAATGAGAAGGCAGAACAGGAAGGCAATAAAGGCACAGATTAGACAGGAAGAGGCTCTCGGGAAACTATGGTGATGTGGTGAGCTAAGGTTAGTTGGTGGCTATTGCTCTGATCTCTACGGCTTGCACCCCTGTATTTGGCTCTGTGTTTCTTATTTAATAAGACTGTTTAGAAATTCGTCTACAAAGACTGTCTGTAGTCAGTGATCTATTAGTTTATCAAAACTGCATATATCAACGCTAAAACTCTGAACCTCTGAAGTTACTTCTGAAACCAGATTATCCTGTACCATGAAGTCTATGAATGAAGCATACCTGTCTGTCATTTTAACAGGAAACTTACTAATGAGCTACCAAGGGGCTTGTAGCCTTGGGGTTGGGGGAGAGAGCGCTTAATTGGCAAAAATCTATTAGTACCCTGGTTGGTCATTAAACACCATCAGATTGGAGAAGGATAAGCAAATGAACAGAAGTGAGACAGCTTTCCTATCTTCACATAAACAAACCTTAAAACTATTTTATCTAATTCACCAGGAGATACTGAGAGCAGTCACTGCAAAGTGAGTTTATCCCTTTTTTGAGTCTGGTAGCAAGGTGAACTGTGTCTGGACTTAGTACTAGCTCTAAGAGAGTAAGGCCTGCCTGTGGATTTTACACAGAGAACTGAGAAGGCAGCTGAATCCTTGGTTGCTGCTGTTGAACTGACAAAGCCTGGTTATCAAACAGTATCAGAGATCTGAGAAGGATAAATTTTACCTGAGTTAGAGATTGAAAGTGACAGAGACTTACTTGTTGGCTACCTAGACAGCTACCCCAGGGTCCTCCATGGTCATTGTGGGCAGAGGTCTCAGGGCAAGAACATCAGTCTTCAGCTGCCAGACCTAGGCCTGCCAGGCCTCAGAAGATCCGACAGCTGTGGGGTAGGAACTTGGGAGGACCAGCCTACCTTGTCTAGGCAGAAGTGAGGCAATGGGTTCCTCAGAGTCCTGTTGTCCATGGTCTGAAGAGGGACCTGATAGCAGTCGAGGAGAAAGGCAGTAGATGAGGTGATAGGCAGTTTTTGCTCAGTGTCCGGTGCTGCCACTCTGGAGCAAGTTCTGGGTGGAGGTTCTTCTGTGCCCATCCATCATCTTTGGAGGAAATAAAGGTGCTGCCAGGAGCTACCATGTCACTGTATCACAAAAAGCTTTTCAATTAAACATTTTAAATGCCATATTCTGCAGATCTCTGAGCATTTGAGGACTGTCTGTGTATTAGGTATGAATGACTATCAACTTGCGCTCCCTAACAGTCTCCAATATGTTAGCAGCTTTCATAAGACTAGGACTTACTGTCTCCTGAGAAAGCAGAGTGACAGGGGAAAGATCCCAGTGCCAAATGGGAACAGGAGAAAAGGGGCTTGTGAGTTGGAGTGTGGCCCAACTCTGAGAAGGGACCCTCTAGGGTACCAGAAACTCCAGCATAGAGTATATATCTTGTTTATCAGATACCCTCTTTATCATATGACATGTGACATCATTTATTTAAATTCTCTAGAAGCTTGGTGTTGAACATTTGGCAAAGATATAGGTGTGAATCTCTAAGTTAGCTTTTGTTCATCTGAATAGATCTTTATAAATTTAATTTCTATTATCATATAGAGTATACTACAATCCAGTGTTGAATCAAATACAGCTTTACATCTCTACCATCATACAAAAAGTCCATAACAATCCAAAATATTTGAGGCTTGTTGCTGCCTTACTCTAAAAGGAGATAAAATGAACAGAGAGGTCATCAGGACTAAATGTATTTTTTAATTGTAGTAAACCTTAGTAAAAGATGATTGCCAGCCACATGGCCATCTCCATCATGATGAGGTTGCCAGCCAAGATGGAGGAGAGCCATGTGGTTGCTGCTCAAAACATGTTTTTTTTAATTATGTAAATCCAATTCACATGCATATACACATAGAAATATATTAAACAGGAGTTGAGTAAGAAAGGGAGAAGAAAGAAAGTGAAGAATTCTTTCTTGGTTCCCCTACTGTCTGGTCCAAAGAAATGCTGTGGCCAGTTTCACATCCAGAGGGACGGTTGGCGGTGGGTAGCCCTCCCAGGGACCTGAGTGCCAGTATTGAATGGAAGGCAGGAGGGAGCAGATCTGCCGCGCGTGGAGAAGGCAGGTGAGGTCCTGGCGTGAGGTGGATGCCTTTGAAGGGCCCTGTCAGGGTGTGCCACTAAGCAAACATGCCACAAGCAATAGAATTGTGCAAGAGGTTTGAGGGAGGAGGAGAGCAAAGGAGTGAAAGACCGAGTCAGAGTGGGGACTTCGGAGGGGCAGGCCCTGACTGCTCACAGTAGTCACAAATGTCCCGAAAAATACAGCAGAGGGAGAAAGGGGTCACTACAGCCTGTAGTTGTGGGCGTCCCCTACTAAAGGGAGGACTGAACGAGGACCAAGCCGTTCAGAGTGTCATCACCACACTCAATAGGGATCAGGCTTAGACTGGCTAGGCCAGAGGAGTACCAAGGTTTTTTTGTAGAGGCCAGGAGGTGAGGATGAAAAAACGGGTTCTAAGAGGGGTCTCATCCATAGGAAAAGGTCAGGAATGGTGTTGCAAAGGCCACAAGGGTCTAAAGGAGCTGTGGGATTGTGGGCAGCACCCAGCTGAAACTTACATGATTGTTGCTGATGGATGGATGGGGTGGTGAGTGATTGACGAGCTGGAAGGGAGCCTGTTGCAAGTAAACTGAGTCCAGTCCATGGTCCCAGCATGCCTCAGATAGAGGAACTGCTAGGAGAACCTGCCAAGTTTCCACAGATTTGAGTGAAAGGGCCCCACAGTGGGTGAGGTAGACACACCATGTAGACACAGTGGGTGGCAGCCAAGGGGTCATGGAGGAAAGTCACTCACACTATGCAGATCCAGCACCCATGTGGAAAGTTTTATTGGGGGAAGGGAGAAGGGGAGAGAGGGAAAGTGGGTGGGGACTGAGAGACGAAGAAGAAGAAAAGAGAAAAGGGAAGAAAGGATGAGAGGAGGTGCGCACTATTTCATGGCAAGAGAGAGAGAAGAGGGAAGGTTTTTTTCTTAAAGGGGACTTTACTTAGGATGACATTGTCAGGATGCTGGGCAGGCCAGGGGCGGGTCTGAATGCTAACAGTTGCAAATCTCAGGATTAACATTTGGAGGCCCCAGTGAGATAAGAAAGACCATTCCACCTCACATGCTCTTGTTTTTTACTCTGAGGCTGGTGGGTCACCCCGGTGGTACACACTTTGGAATATTAATCCAAAACTCTGCCCCCTCCCACCCCAGAAGTGAATGGCCAGGCTCAGAAAAGGAGATATCAAGCATTTTTGGTAAGTCATAGAAGACCTTTTAGCTTCCTAGGACACTTTTCTACCTGGTTTCTGGATTCTGGTTCCAGGGTGCCCTGATCTGGGGAAGGAAGGACCTTATGAGGTCTATGCACCCCTGTTCTGGGCAAAGGGAGATGTCCCACAGCCCACTGGTTATTTCTGGGGAGGTTCAGCCAGAGTCACCAGTTTTTTTGTTGTTTTTTTCTGACCTGCCATGAAAGCACCCCCAAGTGACACCAGGGGCCAATATGCTCAAACGTCTCAGAGAGGCCCAGCACATGGGTCTTCATCAGCAGGGTTCTGTTACCTGAACTACACAACAAAGCCAGGATGCTCCAGGACACTGGGGGCCAAACCTAGAGTCTGGAGAGGCCCAGTGCAGGGATGTCACACAGACCAGGGGTTGTGCAAGGAGACAACGGAAACAGCCTCCTGTTACATTTCTCTTGGTCAAACTGGTGGACCTCTGAAGCAGAGAACTCCAATTGTTAAACGTCCTTGTCTGTGTTTTCTGTTGTCATTTGGCTGTTTACCTTGTCACTTTGACTCTGTGTCTTGTCTTGTGGATGCATCTGTCATTATATGTTCTGACTTGGGGCTGGTGGGCAACTTCCAGAAACCTGGGGTCCCTGTACAGAAGTCAGTGGTCAGCCCCACTACAGCATCACTGTGCCAGCAGGAAATTGGATTCAGCAGCAGCAGCAGCAGCAGCAGCAGCTACAAAGGTGCCCCCCACCACTACCACACTGGAGGAGGTAAAGGAAGTTTGTCTGTCTGTTTTGGATGTATGAATAAGGCCACTGCATGTTTGTTTCTGACTGGTCTCCCCCAATGTGTGAGCTTACTGTGTTTTGTGTTTCTTTGTTACAGCTCAGCTGTCACTATTGCAGCCAGTGATGGCCCAGAACTCAGATTTATCTCTGAGCCTTCTGGCCACTGGATCTAATGTAATAAGGATTCAAATGTCACTTGAGTATGGATAATATTAACTTTATTGAAAAACTGGCTCTAAAATTAGGTTATGGCTCTCCCTTTCCCAGACCTAGACATTCTTTTAAAGTCTATGTCCAGGGTCAAGAGCTATGGCAGGGAGAAAAGAGAGCAAAGCAAAACAGTTAACGGGGTTATTAGCTTGTTCTGTAATATTTGTAACAAAGTAAACTTAGAACTTGTAACATGGGAGTTGATAGTTAAAAGTCTGTGCATAGGTAATATTAAAGGAACTATGTGGCATGATTCCATTTGGGGATATAAGCAACACATGGCCTATCGCCATCCTTAGACAACTACATGGCTGGCAGCCATCTTTGCTATGGTTGCAGAGGAAAGATGTTCTATGGCTTCACCTCCATCTTGATTAAGGGCAATCACGTGGTGTGGCCAACTAAGGAGACAATAGTTCTCCAAAGATACTTTTGAGTTTAGGTGGGTTTTGTGTGATAATTCCTGTCCTGTCTTGAAAACATGGTTTATGAAAGATAAGACTTAAAAACAATGCTTATTTAATGAGGTATTAAAGCTGCACCTCCATGCATTCATATACAAGAACATACACCTTGCTGGCAAACTTTGTAACATAAGAATCACCCAGTTGGTATTGGTTTTAGATATTGAATTGTTTACACTGTTGAAGTTTGGTTTTGCCTTATGCAGATTGTGTTTGTACTCTGTGTCTTCACTCTTGAAATAAAAAAGATACTTTATTTTGATATTGCAGGAGCACACAGTTGAGAGATTTTAAACTTCTTTAAGAGGAAATTTTGGAGTTTTATAGAAAATTTAAATTAAAAAAAACTGGATATTTTTAAGAAATAGCTTTTAAAAATATTTAAGTCTATAAAGCTATGGGACATTTATAAGATATTTTATTATAATGTCTTTATTAATATGTGATTTTGATAAACAGATAAATAAAAGGCTAAAATTAGGGTCACAGCTATGGGCACCAAATATTAAACACCAGAGACTAGGGTATTTGTATATTATGATACAGTAAGACAGTGACCTAAGAGACACCAAGACCAAGGCAACTTGTAGAAGAAAGTTTATTTCCTGCTTACAGTTTCAGAGGGTGCTTAGGGTTTCTATTGTGATGAATGACCATGACCAAAATGCAAGCTGGGAGGAAAGGGTTAATTTGGCTTACACTTCAGCATTGCTGTTCATCTCTGAAGAAAGTCTGGACAGGAACTCAAACAGGGCAGGATCCTGGAGGCAGGAGCTGATGAACTGGCCATGGAGGGGAGCTGCTTACGACGTGCTTCCCATGGTTTGCTCAGCCAACCTTCTTATAGAACCCAGGTCCAGCAGCTCAGGGATGGCACCACCCACCATGGGCTGGGCCCTCCCCCATTGATCACTAAGTAAGAAAATACCTCATAGCTGGATCTCATAGAGGCATCTCCTCAAAGGAGGCTGCTTCCTCTGGTGACGCTAGCATGTGTCAAGTTGACACACAAAACCAGTCAGTACAGAGGATGAGTCCATGATCACTGTGGCGGGGACCATGGCAGCAGGCAGGAGGTCATGGTTCAGGAGCCGTGGCTGAGCACTTACACCCTATCCACAAGCACAGACACGAGAGCTGACTGGGACTGGCGTGGCTTTTGAAACCTTGGAGCTCAGCCTCTGTGACACACCTCTTCTGACAAGGCCACATCTCATGATCCTTCCCAAACAACTCAGCTGACTGGGACCAATAATTCAAACATGAGCCTATGGGAGCCATTCTTATTCAAACCACCACAGTGAGCCAAGAGCCACATCCAGATAAGATCCCAGGACCTAGGACTTCTGTTGTGAGGTATCCCCCAGAAAAGACCACTCAGACACAGGTTCAAGCCAACAGAAAGTCTTTCCTAGCCAGCCAGTGACTACATCGGGTGTTCAGGGCTCAAGTGCAGTCCAAAACTTGTCTTAGGGTGAGTTTTTAAGCACAAAACCCACATCATGGGTTGACATACTTCAGTTTAGAAGAACAGTTAGCCAGAAGCAGAACTACAGAAGCCAAAAAGCAAGGTTAGTAGAACTATGGACTTTGATGGAGTAGGTCTATGTTTTCATTTTGGCAGGTAGTGCTGCCTATGTGCTGGGTTCCATGGCCTGAGTGGTACTTCCATCATGGCGTCAGTTGTGCTAGGGTCTGGGGCCCACTAAGGTCTGGGGGCTTGTTATACTTCAGCTTAGCTTTCTGGTATAGATGCAGCTCAACTCAGAATAGGGAGGTGGGGCTGAGGCTGAGGCTGTGGGGTACTGGAATGAAAGGCATCCAGTGAGGACAGTGGAGGGTGCCCTGTTAGGACACAGGGGACTCTTTAACTGGTCCCCTAGCCAGAATATACCCTGGGAGCTTCTGTTCAAGACAGGTGGTGGTAGCCCCCCTCTGTGCTTACGTGAAGCCAGGGACTCCAGGGCAGCCAGGGACCCCAGGGCAGCCAGGGACCCCAGGGCAGTACCTGTTCCCGTTACCTCCCTGTACCCAGAGAGTCCAAGAGCCGGGCAGATTGCCCTGGGGCTCCCCTTGATCTTACCTCCTTTGAGGGGGAGCCACCCCTGTCAGGGAAGGGAAGGGTGGAGACCTGGCTGTTCCTTGGGCCCGGGCACTTCCTGGTACACTGAGTAGGACCCTCTTCTCTGTTTTGGTGGAATCTCTATGCCAGACCCTTCTTATTTGTGCCATGCACTGTGTCTGGGACCTCATGAGGTTGGGGTAACTGGTCTGTGGTTTTGTGTTTTCTCACCTGTTCACAGGCGTGAAGTTTTAGAGTTGAGAGACAATTCCTACACTTTAAGATTCACTCCTTGGCCAGGTGGTGGCGGTGGCAAATGCCTTTAATCCTAGCACTTGGGAGAGTTCCAGGACAGCCAGGGCTACACAGAGAAAACTTGTCTTGAAAAACAAAACAAACAAAAAAGATTCACTCCTTGACACCTCCAAAAGACTCCCACAGCCTTGAGCCCTCACCCCACCTGATGCCTGTGTTCCTGCCCCAAGCTCCCAAAAACCTTTCTTGGCCTTCGTGTCTTGCCTAAGCAAATGCTGCAGCAGATTGTGTGTGTGTGTGTGTGTGTGTGTGTGTGTGTGTGTGTGTGTGTGCGCGCGCGTGCGCGCGCGCGCTCTGGTGTGAAGTCACACATCCCATAAGTTTAACAGTGGAGTCCACTAACACAGGGGAAGTCAGAGCCACCTACCTGTCCTGCAGAATCTTTTATGAGATCAGACAGCTTTGGGGTGCACTCCCTTTCCCCCTCCTCTCTGCTGTCCTGCACTGTGGAGTGGTCAGAGGGGAACACCTTCTGCCCCCACTCTAACCAGCCCATGTGGCCTGCTATAGCCTCGTGCCTCGGGCATGGGATCATCGTAGAAGGGTTGGTTTCCAGAGTAAGATCTGCAGAGTGAGGACTTCCCAGCTCTTCAGGGCAAGCAGTGGCCAGACAGACAGCCAATCATTGTGAAGGTTTGGAACCCCAGCAAAGGGGGGCTGGGCACTGTGAGACCATTTGAGTGAAGGAGGCTGGGAGCAGACAGCCTTGGAGCTGAGCCATTGGCTCTGCCCCAGGGAGGTGGCACCTGTTCTCACATCTGGCTTCTCAGAAAGATCGCACGGGTGTTTTTGTATGACAGGTGTTCTGTGTGGATGTCAAAGGTGATAAAGGTTATCTACAGCAGCTGGAGTGAAGGCATGGGGACCCAGCTGAGGTTGAGATGGTAAGGAAGCAATGAGTTTCCCAGCTGTCGAGGGCAAAAGGGAAATAACTCGGATGTAAGGGCTTGCCCAAGAGGAGGGCGCATGAGAAAGGGAGGATGAGGACTCCTGAAGGG
Organism: Peromyscus nudipes; assembly: GCA_902168325.1. Lineage (NCBI taxonomy): Eukaryota > Metazoa > Chordata > Mammalia > Rodentia > Cricetidae > Peromyscus > Peromyscus nudipes. The sequence continues at coordinate 29,035 of CABHPH010156653.1, forward strand.
TGACTGGATATTGCTCCTGGGACAAAGGTGTCCATCTCAGTCCTGTAACAGGAGCAGATGAAAATCACAAATAGCACAATGAGAGGACACAGCAATTAGAGAAACACACACTGGATGCTACACTCTGATGTTAAACTCCTAAAGGAAGGGAGAGGAGTGGGGGTGTCCTGCTTCAATTCTAAGTGACCTTCAGGTTAGGACAGCAGCTGGCTATGGGAGGGGTGCAGCAGGCACCCTTGGGTCCAGGCTCTGGCTTGTGAGCCTGCTCACCTGCTGCTTGGCTTGTAGGCTGTGTGGCCTTGGTGAAGCGTGCACCGTCTCTGAACCTTGCTCATCCTTAGGTCACAAGCAGAGAAAAGCTCCCGTCAGTGGCGTTCCTGGCCCCCCATCCTTTCCACTTCTCTACCCTCATTCTTAGTCTCTACTGTCCCCAATGAGACAGAGCTAAGGGCAGCTGAAAGACCCACTGAGGTCTTACAGGGTCTTCAGCACAGAGCAGGGGTCGCTAGCTCCCTGTCTGAGGTGACAGCTGTGGTTGAGTGTGGAGACACCCCCACCCCCAGTGTCACCACTGCTATTATGTGCAGAGGACGTGATGCCCCTGCCTGAGAATCACAAACTCTGGAGGCGCTGAGTGCCAGGGGAACCTTTTTGTAAGCCAGGGCAGCCTTGGCTGCTGCCTGCACCTCAGGAGTGGCCAGGACACAGGCTCACAGGATCCAAACAGGATTGCCCTGCACACCTCCTGCACAGGGCCTGGGTTTGTGCATCAGCCCAGCAGCGAGGCAGCTGGCAAGTGAGCCAGGCAGTAAGCTCAGGGAGCTGAAAGGGTCCTGAGGAACCTTGTGACAGAACCCGTCACTCCAAGGCCTCCACTCTGGGACATCTGGCATGTGTTCTGTGCCGGAGCACCATTTCCTCCTGGGGTTCCTCTACTCTGTGAGCATTCTCTTCATCAGCCACAACCTGTCAACCTGCCTGTGGATTGTACAATATGTGGGCACATGTGTCTGGTGTCCTTGACTTTTGCAGTGTTTTCCAGGCTCATCTGTGATGTAGCAGGTGTCTGCACCCTTCATTGTGATGGAATGTAGCTGTCCTTCTGTATCCATGGGACTCTGGTTCCAGGTCCCATGGATCTGTCCATAGACAGGGAGTCTCTCACATAAAAAAGGTACTGTACAGAATATGACCCATGCACATCCACCAGTTACTTACCGCCTTTTTAGATTATCGCCAGCAGAGTGCGAGTGTTACAGCTCTGGAGGGAAAGGTATCCTGACTTGTCAGGAAGTCAGGCTATATCTTAAGCTGGGGTGTGGTGGGGGATGGTCTCCCCGCAGGATGTAGCAATCCTGTTCCTGAGAGAGCCATTATAGCTGAGCACTGCTCCGGGTCCCTCTTAAGGGGGTTTCCCAGCAGAGGTATCCACTTCTGCTCTGTTCCCCTAAGGGAATGTCCTAGCAGAGGTATCGTTTCTTCTCAGGCCCAAGATGTTACTTCTTCTGCTTCACTCTGCTAAAGGGGAAACCCCTGCAGAAATGTAGCAATCTCCTCAGGCTATGACAAGTTGTTACTTACTTTTTCTGCTCCGCCCCTCTAAGGGAACGTCTCAGCAAAGATTCTTCTGTTCCACATGGGAAAGAAGATCTTCAACCAAAACACTTTTTTTTTTTTTTTGGTTTTTCGAGACAGGGTTTCTCTGTGTAGCTTTGGAGCCTGTCTTGGAACTCACTCTGTGGACCAGGCTGGCCTTGAACTCACAGAGATCCGCCTGCCTCTGCCTCCCAAGTGCTGGGATTAAAGGTGTACGCCACCATCACCCGGCACACCCAAAACTCTTATAAGAAAGAGATTTGTTTGGGAAGGAGGAGTCCAGGAGAGTGGCTGCCTCTGCCAGTGTGGAAAAGGACAGCCCACACCTGAACAGGCAGAGGGGCTTATATAGGCTTCTTAGGGGCGGAGCTTCTCTAGAGAGAAGATTTTTCTGCTCAGGTATTGGTTAGTCTTCCTGCTCAGGGACTGGTTGGTTTAGTCGGTCAGGGGCAGAGTTGGCTCTGGTTTCAGGACCAAACTGTGTTTCTTTTTCTAGCTCTGGTTTCAGAGCCAGGGTGAGCTTCTTTGGCTGGCCCTTTTACCCTACACAGAGAACCACCTGAATGGTTACACAGTGTAGGGGGTATGTCTCATACACATGTGGCAAGCCCTGCGGTCCGACTCCAGAGAGCATGTCAGCAGCACTGAGGATTTTTATTTGGCCTGTGGTTAGCTGAATCCTGGATGGGAAACTGTGGATGCAAGGGACCAAAGCCAGCTCTGATGGGGACAGTGTGTGCTGGTTGGTTTTGTCAACTTGATGTAAGTTAGTCTCTTGGGAAGAAGAACCCTCCATGGAGGAACTGCCTAGATAAGACTGGCCTGTGGACGCGTCCGTGAGTAACAGTCTTGATTACTAATTGATGTAAGAGGGCCCAGCTGGCTGTGGGCGGTACCATTCCCTAGGCAGGTGGTCCCGGGCTTTGTAAGAAAGCTAGCTGAGCAAGCCGGTAAGCAGCGTTCCTCTGTGTTTTCTGCCTTGATTTCCCTTAGTGACTTGGAAGCATAAGCCAAAAAAATACTTTCTTCTCCCAGTTGCTTTTTGGTCAGAGTGTTTTATCATCACTGCAACGGAAAAGAAAACTGGGGCACCATGGGTCCAGGGCCCAGGGCCGCTGCGTGCATCTGCTGTAGGATGGCTACATGGGGTTTTATCTGGTCGCCGGCTGAACAATCCTAGAGTCCTCCCCATGAACGCTGTGTCAGGCATTTGTCTCAGTGGCCTGTCTCTGTGTGCCTGCTGTGTCTGGGGTAAAGCCAGAGCAGGGCTTCCAGTGTCCAGCTAGGCTGCCTGGCTGGCCAGTGAGTTCTTAGCATCTGCCAGTCTCTGTACCACCCCCACCCCTTCCTTCCACAGCGCTGGGGTTACAGGCATTCCCGGCCGTGCTTTTTACATGGGTGCTGGGGATTTGAACTCGGGTCCTCATGCCTGCATAGCCAATGAGCATCCTCCCAGCCCACCTCAGTGTCTTCTGTGTATATCTAGTAGAACACACAGGGTCACATGCTTACTCTGTCGTGAACTGTTTGAGGAAGCAGGCACAGATATTATCAGGACCCTGGAGCTGTCCTCCCCAGATGCTACTGCTGTGTGGTGTGGGGCCAGGCACAGGTTTGTGGGTAGTAGGCTCCATACTTGGATCTTCTTATGGTACTACCATGCTGTGTGACCTGGGTGAGTAAGCTTCCCTCTCTGAGTGTGTGTGTCTCCTGGACATACCAGGATGTCTGGATGGGTGAGCATACAGGGTGGCGGTGCCTGGCAGCTCTTTGATCCTGTACCTAGCTAGAGTATAAATAAAGTGGAAGCTGAAGAGCTGATAGAGGGACATGCCCTCAGAGCCTGTCCCCACCCCTTCCAACAGTGATGATCTTGAAGCCTGCCGCTCAGCTGTGGAGAGGAGAACTTGGGCAAAGTGTGGTGAACGGAAGAGATGTGCAGTGCTCTGCCAAGTGGGGCTCCTCAGCTACACCCCAAAGCACCAGTCTCCTGCTTATGAAGCAGCTAAATTGAATGGGAAGGAGCAGCCTTGGGCCAGCAGAGTGATAGTTACTCAGGCTGATGGTGCCCGCCAGAGCCTTCCCCATGCGGAGCCAAGTGATTCCTGACCCATCACAGGGTGGCCTTGCTGCCCACGTTCTGGATGAGACCCCTGATTCTCTGAGGCTGCTGTGGGACTTCCGGTTAGAGCCAGAATCTGCTTCCCTCTCCCTAGGAGTGGTTTGTGAGTGGCTGGTATCTGAGTGTGAGGCAGAGCTGCACTCGGGGGAGGGTGGGGCCTACCAGGGATCAGGGGACACAAGGCTCCAGGTGCATAAGGGGGCAAAAAAGGGAGGGGAGGGGCTTCTGTGGGTGGTGGCACTACACACACTTTCCTGGCAGATGGAGTCAGGGGCAGAAGGAGGCACAGTTGTGGTCCTGCCTCTCTCCCCTGAGAGGTGGAGCCCTGTCTTCTCCTTCTCATTCTTTCCTGGTCAGAGGGAGACCTGCTGCTTTCCTTGATGGCAGAGGCTTCTGTGACAAACTTTTCCTGCTGACCAAGGGAGAAGCAGAGGGGAATGTCCAGAACTGGCCTTTCAAACAGCACTGTAAGGGCAGACTCTTTGCTAGAGTCCCTAATGGAGGGGAAGCAGGGAAGGTGCGTGATGGCTTCTGCCCTGGGCCAGTGACACTTCTGGTTGCCGGGAGCCTCGGATTTAGGTTGAGGACCCATCTATGGAGGGTGGCATTGAAGGTCAGCACCCTCCATAGCCTCCCAATCACACCTGATACAAGCTGTCACAAGCAGTTGTGTCCCCTACGGCCTGGATGGAGGCTCTGTGCCTGGCCCTCCTTAGTTGACTTCTGTTAGTACCCTGTGCCGTCAAACTGTGAATGACGCAGCCAGGCCCCTGCACTTCCTGTGAGCTGCTACACTTGAGGTAGCCCAGGAGCCACCAAACTCACTTGTTAAGATACCTACCCTGTAGCATCGCTCGACTGACAGCTAGGAACACCGAGGCACAGGGAGAGCTGGCTTAGGAGCCACCCTGGCTCTGTACTGCCCACGATGGCATCACCAACTGTCTCCCTCCTCCAGCTGACGGCAGTTGGGAAAGGGACAGAGACACGACACACATTGTTCCTAACCAGACTTTATTTGGTGGCTGTGGGCCTAGCATGGTGCTGGGGACCTGGGCTCTACCCAAGCCTACTTTGGGTACTACAGGGTCACAGCTCCTACCAGATAGAGGGCCCTCAAGGAGGAGGGGAGTAGAGAAAGAGGCCTATCCATCCGAGGTGGGTCCTGCTTGGCCTCCGCCGTTAGGAGCCAGGGAGGCCAGAGGCAGGCTGGGGCGGGAAGCTGTTGGTTGAAGGCTGGCCTGGGAAGCCATCCCTGCTAACCTTGGCCTCACCAGCAAGCCAGCAGTACAAGTGCCAGATCAAGTCAGGTGTGGGATGCCAGGGGAGGGGCCTCCTCTGTGTCACAGCAGGGGGAAGTACACGTCCTTCTATTAGTATATTGAAAAGACAGCTGTGTACCAAAGTCTCTAGAAAAGGGGTATTGTCCTTTACAAGATGGGGGACACTAGGCTCCTTAACATGGCCTCAGGGGGAGTCAGTCTCGGCCCGAAGTGCACCAGGCAGCTAGAAGCAGGAGAGAGAGAAGTAGTGGTCAGTGGCTGGGCTTATGGGGATCAAGGCCCCTTCCATGGAGGCTGGGATGGCTGTGGGCAGGAGTGGGTAGCGTGGGTATGGGAGACTTTGGGCAGAGTTCCAGGCCAGGCTTTGCGAACCTATGCTGCTCACTCAGGCCCTGGGTGGGGGTGGGAGGTCTTAGGTTCTCTCTGGGCAGACACACTTCCTAAGCTTCTTGCGTGAGCCCCCACATGTACCCCCCGGTGCCTTGGCCTCACCCTGTCTCTGTCCATGCACCAAGCCTTGGGTGAGGAGCATGCATCTGGACCAGGATTCGTGGGGGCGAGTGAGCAAAAAGTCCCTGTAGGTCTGGGACCCTTCAAGGTGACTGGTGCTGCTCAGAGACCTGGGGCACCCCACCCCAGTGGCCATTTTGTCCCTGGCCCTCTACCTGGCACGGAGATCTGGGAGAGCGCCTCAGGCTGGCTCAGAGTGTCCACCTTAACATGTCGGAAGGCCTTGCACACGGGACTCTGCAGGTGCCTGCAAGCCAGGAGCATGGATTAGTCCAGGGCTATGTCTCGGAGGAGGGGTGTGGGGAACTTCAGGGGTGGGCCCACGGCTAGTCCGGCTCTGTCTGGGGGAGGGGCTGTGACCTTGTGAGCATCCATCCAGGAAGGCCTTTGGCGCTAGAATGCCCATGGGAACAAGATGAGACCTCTAGCCCCGACCTTTCCCCTCCTGATTAGCTGCAGTGACGGAGCAAGGGCTGAATCCTGTGCAGATGACGGCGCCACAACCCCCGGGGGCTGGAGTCTGTGTCTGCGAGCCAGCCCTGTGTGCTCACTCCTCCCCGCAGCACCCAGGTCCTCAATCTCACAGCCCTGAGCATTCACTGCCGGGGAGGACAGGGGCAAAAGTGACCCCCTCTGTCTGTCCTGTGTTGGTGTTGTACAGGAACTAGAAACCTCTGCAGTATGGTGCCTCCATGTGTGTGTGTGGGGGGGGGTCAGGGAAGTGCCTGGGCTGTGCTCTGAACCAGCGCAGTACCCTGTGGCCAGCCGCACGGCACGGGCAGCTCTACTCACAGCCAGGATCCAGACTCAGCACCTGATGACGCAGGCAGGTGCTGAGTGGCGGTGGCGCGGGGTGGGGGGAGGCGGCATTTTGGGAAACTGAGTCCTTAGGGCAGAGATTTACATACATGGTGCCATATGGAGAGCCTGGGTCAGGGGTCTCACTAAGAACCCTGCTGCCTCCGGGTGAAAGGCACAAGCTAGCCAGGAAAGGAAGCTTGCCCAGATGGAGACGCCTCTGCAACCAGAAGCCAGGCTCTTCACCATCCTCCCCACCCTCTCTTCTAAAGATCCTCAGGGTGAAGGAACAGGAACATAGAGCCTGCCAGCTCCATCCTACCATAGCCCCACCCCCTGGCGTGGGGTAGGGACAAGGCTGTACCAACCTCTTCCACTCTTCCTCCGTCTCCCAGAACTCATAGATGACAAAGGTGAGGCCGTCTGCCATCCTCACCGCGGCGACGCTGCAGGGAGGTGACAGGCACGTCTGTGGCTGGCCGTGGCTGTCTGCGCCCACAGATGCACGCCACGGTCTCAACCTCCACGGGACAATGGGAGCTGGAGACACCAGGGATATCCCGGGGAGAGAGCGCAGCTTAACCCACTCTCAGGCCCTGCAAGCCTCCAGGGGCAGCCACAAGGCCACCCGGCACAGCACCATGGCCCACAATGACAGCAGGACTTTAGATGATTTAAAACATCTGGTTTTGGGGGTTGGGGCGATGGCTCAGTCGGCCCATGACTGTGAAAACCTAAGTTCAACCCCCAAAATCCGTGTGAAAAAACTCAGGATCCTGTCTCAAGAAAACAATGTTAAGGCCCGTAAGATGGCTGAGCAGGTAAAGGTGCTCGAAACATAGCCTGATGAGCTGAGTTTGATTCCCAGGGCCGACATGGTGGAGGAGAGGTCCATCTCCTGCATGCTGACCTCTGACCTCTGACCTGGCTAGTTTGTGTGTCAGCTTGACACAAGCTGGAGTCATCTGAAAGGAGGGAGCCTCAGCTGAGAAAACGCCTCCGTAAGGTCTGACTGTAGACAAGCCTGTACGGTGTTTTCTTATTCAGTAATTGATGTGGGAGGTCCGAGCCTACTGGGTGGTGTCATCCCTGGGCAGTGGCTTCTATGAGAAAGCCAGCTGGGAAAGCCCTAGAGAGCAAGCCAGTAAGCAGCACCCCTCCATGGCCTCTGCATCAGCCCCTGCCTCCAGGCTCCTGCCCTGATTGAGTTCCTGCCCTGACTTCCTTTTATGATGAACTGTGATATGAAATGCAAATGAAATAAACCATTTCCTCCCCAAGTTGCTTTTGGTCATGGTGTTTCATCACAGCAATAGAAACCCTAAGACAGACTTCCACAAACACCCCCACTCCCAACCCCTAGTGTATACACACACACACACACACACACACACACACACACACACACACACATTTACACACAAAACACCTGCTTTTCAAACCAAAGCACACAGCCTGTGCCCTGCTCACTCTGTCTCTTTTGGGCCTTAAGACAACCACAGGAAGCCCAGACCTGGGCTGACAAGAGGCCACTGAAACTCAGGGAGGGCTATCCCAGAATGAATGAGCTGCAGCCCAGGCAAGTCCCTTGAATGAATGACCTGGGATTGTCACTCCATTTCAGATGGGCCAGATCCTGGTGACTGGGGCAGTGATATGAACTTGTGGGCTCTGGTGGCATTAAGGGTCCACTCAGTTCTGTCCCTGTCCCCACCAGCTCCTCCTGGACCCCACATGTGGCAGAAGTGTACCTGAGCCCCTCAAAGAGGTGACCCTCATTAGGGTAAAGGCTATGCAAATTTTAAGTCAAAGCTGGGCGTTGGTGGCACACGCCTTTAATCCCAGCACTCGGGAGGCAGAGGCAGGCAGAACTCTGTGAGTTCGAGGCCAGCCTGGGATACAGAGTGAGTTCCAGGAAAAGGCGCAAAGCTACACTGAGAAACCCTGTCTCGAAAAACCAAAACAAAAGACAAAAAAACAAACAAACAAAACAAAACAAAAAAAAACCAAAAAAACTAAGTCAAGCCATTTATGAGAGAAGTGAGGGAATGCGACTGTGCTTCATTGTTAGTTCATTGTGCGCCAGCCTCAGGGCTCTTGATGAGTGGATGGGGGTGCCTGCCAGCCTTAGCCCGTGGCCCTGTGCCAGCCAGGGCAGGTGCCTGCTCTGGTCTCTCTCCAGGCACAGCAAAGGTTATCATGGACAACTGGGACCGTAGGAGTGTGGCTACCACAGGATGATGACGGTCAGCCAGGTGACTATCTTTGCCTGGCTGCTGGCTTCTCAGGAGAGAACTTCCGGCAGGAAGTCACAGCAGGGCAGGCTTGGGTACAAAGGACACATAGGATGAAGCCTCGTGCACAGATGTACAGATCCTGTGACAGGTCCCATCCTTCAGGGACTGGGGTGGGAGGGGCAACAGAACCAGGAAGGCCCAGGTGAGGATAAGGGGGGTGCCCGGACCCCAGGGTGATGTTCCCCTCCTCTCTCTTCCTTTAAGAACCATGGCAAGGGCTGGGATGTGGTTGGTCAGATGGCATGTGCCCAGCACCCACAAGAGTTTTGGTTTAGCCCCAGCCCAGCAAAGAAAAACCATCTGTACAGCACCTCAGGACTCTGTATAGTGAGGACTGAGCCCTGTCCTCACTGGGGACTCCAGACAGGTATCACGGCAGACCCGCAGGCACCAAGAAGCCGACATGACTTCCACAGCCAATGTGATTATGTGCGCAGGCCTCTCTCACGCAATTGGTGAGTTGATCCTTTATCAAGACTGTGAAGGCCAAAGGCCCAGCCATCCCCTGCCTACCCTCTTCTATCTCCTCTTCCGTCTTCAGCCAAAGCAGGGCTCTCCTCCTTGTCTGAGTGTGTGGTTTCTCCCTGCAGCCCTCAGCCTATCTTCACACAGAAGACAGGACCAGCCTGGTTCCTGATGATGCCATCCCAACACACAGCTTCTGGTGCCCCTCCTTAGGCTATTTCCTCATCACTCTGTCCAGCCAAACCACCATCACCCTCTCTCTGTATTGGCTATGTGCAGACCCTCACTGGTGGCCACACTCATCTGCTTCACCTTGCTGAGCTACCCAGGGTTGGCAGGACAGGAGTGGGCAGGAGCCAGCAACCTGCATTCTGGAAGACCTCCCCCCTCCTGGAGACTCAGCTTCTCCCCTTAATCAAGCAGTCACGGACTTGAGTTAGGCTCTGTGTTATGTAACAGTGGTCACTCTGGGTGAGTGGAGCATGAACCAGAATGGCCTCGGCCCGGCACATTATTCTACTTATCCTCCCAACACACTATCTGCTTGATAGATGAGTAAGCCTAGGCTTGGGGGTGAACTCACCCACCACCTCCTACAGCTGGAATGAGGCTGTAGCTTCCCTGTCATGTGCCTCCCCTAGGGGAGGGCTGGCTCTGCTGGGTCCCCATCCCACTGCCAGCCAGAAGCCCTGGTCACCACCCCCACAAGCTCCACAGAAAGCTTTGTCACTTACTGGAAACAGTTCCTTTCTCCAGCCGTGCCCCGGAGATACTGTCGCAAGGAGTCCAAGAATTCGCTCAGCTGCTCAGGGCACACGGCCATTTCTTGCCGGACCAACTGCAGGTGCTGTGGGCCAAAGTAGGAGTGAACATGTGTGCCAGGCCCGTCCCCAGTCATGGAGACACAGTCCAAGTCCCAGCAACCCATGCCTTGTTTCTGAGGGGTCAAGACATTAGGGTCAAAATAAAACCACCATGTTCTTCATTCTTACGTGTGCAAATCAGCTAAAGGAGGACAAGGCTAAATGGGTAAACTCCCAAGGGGTCCCCACAAACAGGGCAGGAGGGACGCTGCAGGGAGCCCCATCCAGAGACACAGCTGGTAACCAGCAGGCTGCCTTTCTGACAGAGTGGGCCAGATGCTTGCTCTGCTCCAGGCCAGATGTTTTTTTATCAGAGTCCCAGAGCCTCGGCTCACCATGCCCCTTGGGGAGGGGAGGGCAGAGAAGGGTGGCCAGAGACATGGAGCTGTATGACACTCCTCAGAGGGCTGGAGAGACAGGGCAGAGGAGGGGCAGAGAGGGCCTCACCATGTCCGTGCCTTCTTCATCTGAGAGGCGTTGCTGCAGGTCAAACCAGAGGGTCTAGAACAAAACACAGTGGTGCCTGTGACGCAGGCCACCTCCAGGGAGGCTCCCAAGGCCCCACCCAGGGCACAGGGTACCTGGGACCCCCAGAGTTACAGCCCCTGTCCCAATGTGCCAGGGGCTCTGAGATCTCCCAGGCTGGAAGTGTGGCTCCCAGGGCCACGCCTAGTGGACAGGCTGCTTAGCTCCTATACAGCAGCGTCAAGGGGGACCCTGAAGCCAGAGAGTCAGGGAAATGGCAGAGAGCTCCTTGTGGCCCAGGCCTCTGAAGCACTGGGAGGCTCAGAGACCAAGATGGGCCCCCAAGAAACTTGTGTGGCTAGGGCAGGGAACTCATAGACAGTAACAGGCACTCAGGGGGCCGGCCCCAAATCAGGCTACCGTTTTTACCAAGATTTCATGAGAGCCCTAAGACCCGTAACTTGCTTACCTCACCCCTAGCAGTGACCTTGGGTTCCCCATGAACCCATGGTCTGCATGGGGTGGCCTGCACAATGCTCCCCCAAAGCCCTGAACCGAAAAATTTCTGTATACATCTCATTTCCCAGCCTCCCTGAGCCAGCTGCAGCCTGCTGTGTGATGCAGGAATGCAGAAGCCACGCCAGCTCTGTGGGTCACCAGTGCCTGGCACCCAAGACAGAGCCAAGTGCACATGTGTGTTCGGTCATCACTACGTCACACACAGCACAGAACCCGGGGCTCTAAAGCTTCCCCCAGTGCATTAGGGCCTGGGTTTAAACCCACGTCTCATCCCCACCTGACAGAAATCCATTCTTCCTTCGATGTGGGTACCCCACAATCCCAGCCTGTCTGCCCTGCCGGAAGGCAGGAGGTGCCAACCACACACACACAAGCACGCAAGAGGCGCATTCACTGTTGAAGAAAACAGCGGCGGGTGGGGGGGGGGGGGGGGTGGTGGTTGTTCTCAAACGTTTGAACCGAGGGCCTGCCTCTGAATCACACCTCCAGCCTCCACTGACCTCTTGCCCACACATCTCAAGAAAGTGCAGCCGGGCGGTGGTGGCGCACGCCTTTAATCCCAGCACTCGGGAGGCAGAGGCAGACGGATCTCTGTGAGTTCAAGGCCAGCCTGGTCTACCAAGTGAGTTCCAGGAAAGGCGCAAAGCTACACAGAGAAACCCTGTCTCGAAAAACCAAAAAAAAAAAAAAAAAAGAAAGAAAGAAAGTGCCCAGCGGGTAAGATGCTTCCCAGGTCCAAGCTTGCACACGGGCAGCTCCTGAAGGGCTGGGGCCCCACCAGGAGCCTTCTGGCCTCTGCACAGTCAGATGGCGAGCCCAGCAGTACCCAGACCTACCACCCAGCACCCCCATCCTCCCTGCCCCCAGGCACAGTTGGAGGCATTGCTTGGCCAGCTGGGGGCTCCCCCGAGCCTGAAGCTGGCTTGAATCTGCCCATACTAGTGGCTTAGGCCAATCAGAGACCTTGGGGGACCCCGCCCCACCATCTCCAGGATGCCTAGGTGCTCCTGGTTACCAGCAAGCCTGGTTGTTAGGGCGACCGGGGTACTAAAAATAAGCTTCAAAGAGCCTCCCTCCTGGGGCCCCCACTGAGTTGTTATGACAACCAGGCACAAGGTCCCCACCGTGCTGCTCTCACCCTAGGCAGGGCAGCAGGCTTAAAAGGGGCGTGGGAGGGGGACAGCCCGCAACTGAGCCACCAACAGCCTTTCCTCCCGTCAGACTGCTTCCCAGTGAGAAGGCCCCTGCTTCACGCCCACGCCTAAGTCCCTCAGAACAAAGCCCCCAACCCAGCTAAGTGCCAGAGATCCTTGCAAAAGAAATATAGAAAAACAGAAGAAATGTTACTTCAATCCCAGGGCTCTGAGACACCTGTCCCTTGGTGTAGGCATGTGCGTGGGGGTCCTGTGCACACGTGTGGGGGAATTTGGTAAAGGATGACTAGCAGCGCTAAACATGGCTAAGGTTAGATGCTAACTGGGACAGCAGACTGACCTGAGCCACCTGCGCCTTGGTGAAGAACACTGGTCTCCTGAACATCTCCTCGGTCATCCGAGCAGGAATTTCAGGCTCAGAGAGGGTACGCCACTGACTCGAAGCCAAACAGCAGAAACCCAGCTCCAACAGAGGAACACCTGAGCCCACCCATTTGTAAGCCCCCTTAGGAGTACTTTGAGTTACGCACTGTCCCTAGAAAGGTCCCTGTAAAGGCTGGACTGCTCCACACTTCCGGACCGTATTGCGCTGTCAGCATTCTGTTTGGAACCTGCCTTGAACCATCGCTGGCTCCCCACTCACACCTGCTTTTTGCCTCCGGTCTTGGAGCTGGCTTTCTTCTTGGAAATGTCCACATCTTTGAGGACATTTGAGCTGTCAATCACACATCTCTACTGATTACTCTCTGCACCTGGAAGGCTGCCTGCCCTCCCAGAGGCAGGTCCATGACCTCAGTCCAGCTCTCTAACCCTCCAACCCACCAGGGTGCCTCTGTCCTGACCTCAACCTCCCCACAAACTCTAATTTAGACAGGGCTGGGAGAAAGGTGAAATGGATGGGGCCGGCTTACCTTGCTCTCCAGTCTCCCAATCAGCTCTGCCAACCGGCTAATCTGGCCCTCCAGCCCCTCCTCCTTTGGCTCCCCTGTGGCTGAGAAAGAAAGAGCCGCTGGTGGTGGGCAGGACCATCCTGAGGGGGCAGAGCCCCAACCCCAGGCTAGGACCTAGTGCAGATTCCTTGGGTCCCCTTAGAGGGCAGTGCCCAGTGACGCTCTCTCACCCACAGGCAGGCTCTTTCCGGGCTCCGGGGCCATGAGCTTGTGGTTGGGGATGTAGGGAGGACTTGGGCCCCCATGGTGGCTCTTGGTGATGCCGTGGCTGGGTCTGCAGTGGTCCTGTCTGCAGTATGCACAGGAGAAACAAGGTGTTGATGAGGGCAGCTGTAGGACCATGGCCATGTCTACGACCTTCACCATGCACTTATGAAGCCCTGACTGTGTCCTGAAATATGCACAGACCTGCCCTGCGGGCCCACATCTGCAGGATCATCAGAGTGGCCTTCATTTTCACAGAGGAAGAAACAAGACCCACGAGGCAGGTGACTTGGCCAAGGCCATTTGGTCAGCGGGGGGCCATAGCTCTGTGTCAGAACTCCAGAGGCCAGGCCCTATGCTCCATAGGCTCATTTCCATGGCTGACATAAGGCTGGGCCAGGAACCTATCTGGCTGACCTCTTAGCTTATAGTTTCCAGCCAGTACAGCTGAGCCCAGGCTGGGGATACACAGTGTATGTTCCTCCCTCCCTGCCTCAGTAGAGGCCACTGTGCTGTGGAGTGATTTCTGGGGTGGAAGACCTGGATTTTTGCCAGTGAGACACCCCACCCCCAACAAGACAGCAAGAAAATATTCTGAGCCTGGCCTGAGCCAGACTCCATCTCTTGAACCCATATCTCCTTCCCCCATGGACACAACTCACCTGGCACCCTTCACCCCCCAGTACAGCGACAGGCACCTAGCAGGGTCCCCCAAAAATGCAGGGTGAACAGCCAATGTCTTATGCACAAAGATGGGCTTGCAAAACATCCTGAGGGGGCAGAGCCAGTCAACAGGGTGTGTGGCTGACACCTCCCATCCCTGACCCCTGAAAGCTTAGCAAGTCTTTCTCCTGTGTTGAGGAAGCAGGCTCAGCTCCCCTACCGAGACAAGGTTAGCGGAGGCTTTGAGCTGTCAGTCACACATCTCTACACACCAGTAACAAATTCAGTGTGTCCCTCAGACCATGAAGAGCTGAGTGGGAGGCCCCTCAAGCAACAGGGTCTGGATAGCAGCTTCTCCTGGAACACAGCACCCCTGGGGACTGCTCCAGGGCGGGGACACAGGGTAGCGTGAGGGAACTCAGGGCCTGGAGCCAAAAGTGTTTAGATGTGGGGCAGTTTGAGGTGTCTGTGGGCATGGAACAGATTTCCCATCAAGACACACCACCCACTCCTTCCACTGACATCTCGGAGTTATCCCCTCCCAGGTGGGGGCAGGCGGGTGGCACCATGGATGGAACCACGGAGCGTAGGAAGGCAGCCAGGAAAATTGCCCAAGGCTGCTCTCTGCCTGCAGCAGGAGAAAAAGGGGGCAGTTTGATTAAGATGATAATAATAAATCAATAAAGGGAAAGCTGTCTGTTCCCAGAATGGTGGCTGTTGACACTGGGGACTCAGGATCGCCAGGCTGCCCACATGTGCAGAGTCATGAACTGCCCTTTCAAGTGCTGACGGCAAACACATTTGGTAATGGTGTCATTTAAGAACCCCTCATGGCCCTATGTGATTGAGGTCCTCACTGACCAAAGGACACCCACACAAACCTCACCCCACAGCAAAAAGAACATCCTGGCCACACTGTGCCCCTCTGCCAGGCACCCTGAAGTTGTACACAGATAAAGCCAAGACAGGATAGCCCATGTGTATGGGCTCCCTGGCAGCTGCCAACTGTGGGTGGGTCCCATTTACTGCTCTGAACAGACAGGTGTTTGCTCAGCCAGCTATAGGCAGCATATGGGTGGGCTTCAGGCTGAACAGGCCCTTCTTAGCTGAAAAGACTAAAGTGTCTCAGCCTAGGTACCAGGCACACAGCATTCACGGTACCCATGAGAAACTCCCAGGTGTTTGCCTGCGTACCCAGAGACCAAAGGAGCAACACCTTGAACTTCATCCCTCTCCAGAATCTCCTTCAGCATCATCTTGGTCCTACCCTGCTTTCAGTAGCTCCCTCCACCTCTACAGCTCTCCAGGTAACAAAGAAGGGAGCCCTCGGGGATCCACAGGGTTCCTGGCAAGAACACACTTCCCTCTGGATACTCCACTTCTGGCATGTGGCATTTGTGTCCCCATCCTGCAGCCAGACACCACTTTCCAAACTGGTTTCTGGTGTTTCAAAGTGGGCCAGGCAGCAGGCCAGTGTTGTGGGAACAAGGAGAACTATGGGTCCCAGGAGTGCATGTCCCACACCAGCCATTCTCCTAAACATGTTCTGTCCCATGTAAGTCTCACGACTCAGGTACTAGGTCCTAAGTGTATCCTCAGATTGCAATTGGAGATGTTGGGGGGGGAATACAAGAGAGGTGCAGCCACTTGACCAAGGTCACCAAGATTTGGGGTACACAAAGGGTCAGGCTGCTCTGAGTACCCCCATACGTCCCGCTGACGTACCGGATCTGGCTGGTCTGTTCCTCAATGGCTTCCACAGCACTTTCCACGGAGCTGAGTAGTGACTGGATCTGATTGGCTGTCTCCTTCAGAAGGAAGCGGGTCACAAACTGGTCCACGTTGCTCCCACCTTCATACACCTGGGGGCATTGGGAGAGAACCTGGATGTGGGCTGGCACAGGGGCTGGGGACACCTCGGGCTAACGTCTCTGCTTTGTGGTGTGGAGCCCTGCACTGCCCCCTGCATCTTAGAGACTGCGGAGCATCCAAAGCAGGGCCCCCAGATTCAGAGGCCAAGGCGGGACCTCGGGCTTCATTTGGATTACCTCTCCATGCCCAGCCAGTGGCGGTGCTGTCTCCTGTCTTACCCATCAGGGACCAGATGAGTTTATAAGATGCGTGGCACAGTGCCCATCACATGACAGACAGTGAACTGTAGCTGCCGTGGTAAAGGTGGCAGCCGTGTTGACAGGGGTGATAACATTGGCAATGGTGTTGGTGAACTGATGATAGCAATGTTGATGGTGAAGACAGCTATGGAGGTGTTGGTGATGGTGATGATGGTGATGGTGAAGACAGCTATGGAGGTGTTGGTGATGGTGATGACGGTGATGATGGTGATGGTGATGACAGCAATGGAGGTGTTGGCGATGACAATTATGATGGTGACGGTAGTGGTGATGGTGTTAATGGTGATGCTGGTGGTGGTGATGGTAGTGTTGGTGATAATAATGGTGGTGATGACGGTAATAACACCGGCAATCACTGAGTGGCGTTTCTGTTGCTGTAATAGAGAGAAAGCACCAGGAAAGAGGGCCTCATGGACTCTGCTCCATTCTTTCTTCTACAAGAATTCTTAAGCCGGGCGGTGGTGG
>CABHPH010156654.1:0-28902 GCA_902168325.1 Peromyscus nudipes
GATACTTGAGAAATGGTTTTGTGCTAGTTCAGGATAGCCAAGAAAGCTGATAGCAGTTTCTAGATTGTCAGTAATCTTTTCTTAGGATGGCCAAGAAGAAACAGCCCACTTCCTGATTGGGGTTCAAAGAAATGTCAAGGTCCCCAAACCATTGTTCCTCACATACTGCCATCTGCAATTAGGAATGCATCAAGGTGGTGTGGTTTGTTTTTCTAGTTCAGTGACCTTCAACAACACCTATAATAAATTGGGCTTTGAAAGCCCATGAGGGTGATGGGAAAGAGTTACATTACTCTGAGCCTGTACTTCCAGAAAACAATGCTAGTTCACAGCCCTAGCTGCTCTGTGGCTTTGTTTGCAGAGATATAAACAGGGCTTAGATGAACAGACAGCTCCTGAAATCACATGGGGCATTTCTACTGGGGAAGCTGTCTTCTTTGCCCCAGAAGTCATGACTTATGTGCACAAGCGGCTTAGGAACCATCATCCAGTATGTGTGGGACTTCGGGACAGTGACATAACTAACCTGAAGACATGAACAGAAGCCTGCCAAGGCTTGAAGGAGTCAGAACATACACCTGGCAGGACTGAGGAAGCTGGAGGATGTGTTCACTAGTGCTGGTGCAGGCAAGACCCAAGGGACACCTTTGCAACTCAATACTGGGAAACTAGTCGTTTAGCCCACATGGGAGCAAGCAGGAAAGCACAAGCATTTGGCAAATTCATACCTCAGTGGTTGTCTCTCAATGAATAAAATGGAAACTAAGCCCTCTTTACCAGATTTTGAAGAGGAGCAGGGGGTCAGGTGGTGGAGAGGATTGGCTGGTCACATGGCACACACTTGTAATCCTCCTGGAATTCTCTGAGGATAGATACATTGTAATACCCTGTCTCAAAGAGTTGATGGTGGAGGTGAGCCTCTTAGGAAAATGAAGAGTTCTTTATTTATAAAAACAAAGCATGTTCTTTACAGACAAATTAGAACATCTAACCAGTAGAAATTTCAAAATGGAAAGCTTTCCGAGGCTCAGTGTTCCACACCGTCCTCAGCTGTGGTCTAGAGACTTTCAAAGGTAAATGAGAACAAAGACTAAGGGCGGCACATACGGTTCTGTGCCTGCTTTTGTCTCGTTCACATCTTCACTTTGGCCATTATTTGGAACTGATCACCTCGCAGCTACGTCACCGCTATTGGGGGCCCAGGGTTATGAGTCAGGGATGGGCAGAAGCTTGTTCAATGCACTCTTTGTTTTTCAGCGTACGGACTGCTTCCAATATTCTGATGTACTGTAAACTGGTCCAACGAACCAACTTCAAGGGTAAATATTAGTGTTCAAGTGTTGTTGCTGTTACTGAGATTCACAAAGAATAGCTCTGAGGCTTTAAAAACTTTTCTGGGGATGAAGATGGAGGTAGGAAATGAATGTAAGCTTCAGGGAGGGGCCTTCTCACTGTCTGAACAGTAGATACTCATTGAGTTTCCTAATAGGTGTGACTGAAATAGTTAGTAAAATAGAGACTGTTAAAAAGGAATTGTGCAAAAATACCAGGCATTTAACCAAATTGTACAGGGCTGCCAATGACCTGCTAGATGTCTGCCACCTCTAATTTCTAAGCACGCTATTCTAAGCGGCTCTGTTTTTGTAACACATAAATGCATGTGGCATCTCCCTGGGTTATTTGGACCAAATACTATAATTCTTCAAGCTCAGTAGACTGTTTTAGGAATGACAAAAAAGAAAAAAAAAGCTTAGTTCATGTGGTGATATGGAACTAGGGGAGATGTCAAAATGATAGTGGCGGACAGCAAAATTCTAGGACAGAACAGGTCCTAGGTTGTCCTTAGTGAACTTAAAAGATATGATTTGACAAAAATAATCTTAAACTCTGCTGTTAATGAGGGTGTTCATCACAAGCACAGGCAATAGTTTAAAAAAAAAAAAACGCAGCAGACAGCTCACTGATGGAGGGTAGATGTCCTCCACAGCCAGGTCCATGTAGTATCGACATGCTCTGCCACAAGCTCCCTTCCAAGTCCAGGCAAAGCCTCCGAATCCCCTCCCCACATCTAGCTGTCCTATTGCCACTGGCCCTTGAGATGATCATATAATCATTACCACTAGCCTGGTGGCTTCCTTATCCACAAGTAAGTGGACTGGATGTAGGGGAGGGACAGTGAGGAACAGCCGTGTGGACTGATTAAGACAGCAGTGAGCATCCTGCTTGAAAAAGCTGAGAATTCATCCTGGTGAGAGCATAACCCTAAAGAGGCCGGTCTTTTCTGTGCAACACAGGTATAAAATCTACGGGATTATAATCACACTTCTCTAGGGCCCTGTAGCCATAACCCTATCACAGTGCATTGAACATCCTTATTTATGTACGGTTCCTTCCATGTGTCAACACTTACAGAGTGCCTTTAGGTTTACATTGGTTCCCCTAGGAAAGCATACTTTGAGATTGTGTGCAGCAAATTGTTATAGAATATGAGTTTTGGAAAGCTCAGTGAGGGAGTGGGAAAAATGGCCTATGGGAAAAACAAAGTTGACAGAAAGATGTCGAATCAGAAATATTGTTGTAGTCAGCCTCTGAGCAGTTTCTAGAACAGCAGTTCTCAACCTATAGATTGTGACCCCACAGAGAGGGGTGGTGGTTGAACAACCCTTTCACAGGGGTTGAGTATCAGATATCCTTGCATATCAGATATTTATATTACAATTCAAACAGTAGCAGAATGAAGTAGCAATGAAATCATTTTATGGTTGGGGGTCATCACAACATGAGGAACTATATTAAAGGGTCACAGCATTAGGAAGGCTGAGAATCTAGGGTGACATGCAGACCAAGAGAAGATGTAGCTGTAGAAAAAAAGTTTCAGAGATATCGTCCATGGACCAGCCCAACACTGGCCACTAAAGAGAGAGTCACACCTTAAACCCTTTCCACTGTAGAGACTGAAAATGCTGTCACTGACACTGCCTAGCCCATCCTGGTACACCCAGGCATGATGCCCTTCCTGGGCACAGGGTGCCATCCATGCGAGAGCGATACATACTATGATGTTATCCAAGTTATCCTCTCATAGGGGACTTTTCCTTTTCCAATCCTTCTCAACTTCTGAATTCCCTATGCAAGTACTGCTTTGATAACAATAACACAAAAGTACTCAAGCCCACAAAACTCTGATCTCTTGTTATTGGACTAGATCTAATGTTTTCCTTTGTGGCAGTATTTAGATAGATATGTAAAAATAAATATGTTCACTATCTTTATCCATTAAATACTATGTGCTTAGCTTTTCCCTTTTGACAAAATTTACATGATTTTTAAAGATTATACATTATTATATAATATAATGTAATATAATGTTATATTTTGAAGAAATAATTGCCTTATTTATGGATATATAGCTAATTACTTGCATTTTTTTGTTTTAGAATAGTATGTTGCCTAAGCTGAGACCCACAGTTTAAACAATCTTTCTGCCTCAGCCTCCCAACTAGCTAGGATTATAGGAGCATGTTACAGTGTAATTCTTTATGAATCATTCATTAGCAAATATTTTATTATTTTTAAAACTAATGCACAGGGGTGTGTGTGTGTGTGTGTGTGTGTGTGTGTGTGTGTGTGTGTATGTGGATATGTGCATGAGTGCAGATGCCTGAGATAGTCAGGGGCATCAGATTCCCAGGAGCTAGAGCTACAGAGGGTTGTGAAGTGCCCAACCATAGGTACTAGGAACCAAACTCAGCTCCTCTGGAAGAACAGCAAGTGCTCTTAATCAATGATCCATCAAATACTAATTGTTTGATACATGGCACATTTTATTTAAGGTCTGTGGACAAAAGGGCAGTGAGGCTCTACCTTCATGGAATTTACTTTCTGTATGTGAACACAGTCAAACAACTCGGGAAGAAATATATACCATTATTATAGGGGACCTATATACCATGATGGAACTGAAGTGGATGAGGGAGGGAAATATTTAAGAATAAATTCAAGAAGGGTTCTGGCAACAGCCTCTAGGCATCAATAACACCTGAATGGCAGGACAGACGGAGTCAGCAAGAGCATGGGCCCTAGGGTAGGTATTCTGGGTGTGTTTTAGGACTGGGAAGCTGGGTGAACAGGATAATGTAGAAAAAAATGTGACTAATGCCAGCTACAGAGGAAGGCAGAGGATGTAGGATGCTTGCATTGAACAGTGAAAATTTGTGAGGCTTATCATCAGCAGAAAAATCAAGGCACTTTGGCTGCTGAGTGGAGGCCTGGCAACAGGCAGGGAAGCAGGGAGAGCATGGCCGGGGGGGGCTGCACGTCCAGAGCAGGTATTTGCAAATGGTTCCTCTAGTTTACCTGATGAGGATGTTAGACTACTGGGAGACCCTGCGACATTTTTAAGTTAACGTCTACAATTTCTTAGTCTACATACTTAGGAAAAAAATGTAATTTCTGCTTATTATAAATATTGACATTTTAAATGAAACTCTTCAAGATCATCAATTGAATCTAAATAGTAACTTATTAAATACCATTAAATTCCTGTATTCATTTAAAAAATACATTAATGAGCTCTTCCATGACAGTCAATTTTTTTTCTTAATCTTTCAATTGCTATTATGTTTTCTGCACAGAATTTTATATTAATGTAACATGTTTTAATGTTTCAAGATCCTTTCTTGATGATTCTGGCATAATTCTCTACTTCAAAAATACATGTAAAATTTAAAATTAAAAAAAAAATTCCTGTGGTTATAAAACTCTAACCACCAATTGCTTCTGGATGGATTATAATCGTAATTACTAATACAATTGACCAAAACAGCATAAACAGGTTAGAAATGCTATTGAATAATGATTAGTCATAAACACAGTTTTATTAGAAATACATGTCTTTGGGAGATTGATGAGGCATGAGACTCTCTTCCTTCATTGGATTCTATTTACTGCTAGGGTGAGAGAGGACTCGGCATCAACTGAATTCCTGTTTTTATGTTTATTGATGTGAGTGCTGGGGAAACTTATTCACAAAAATTATGTAAGGGAAAGGGTTTTGTTACAGCCAGCTCTGTCCATGCTCTGAATTCCTCCTGAATTATAAGCCACAATATGACAAGCTCTACTCTTCCTGCCGAGTAAGTTCCAAAGATGGAGCAGTGTTGCCCAACCTCTGGGCATATATTTCCATATAAGGCCTGAGAATTCTTTTTTTTTTAACCTAGTAACCAGTGCTTGCAGCTTACAGAGGAGCGACTGGTATACAGTGAGCATTTGAGCAGCTGGTGTACTAAGTAGAAACAGTGCAGGCCCAGCAAATTCTCAGAGCCGGGACAGGTAAATGCTGCTCCTGGCCAGTGCCATAGGCATAAGGCTCAGCTCTCACTGACCATAACAGGATGAAGCCAGACACCAGCACAGAGCCATGTGGTGGTTTTAGGGCTTGGTTCATGCAGTGAGAAGAAGCTGTAGACAGTTAGGTCCAGACTGAGAAAACCTCTAAACAGATACAATATATTTAAATGGGCTTAGGTGCTGAAAAAGAAAAGAAAATCGGTATAGACAGTCATTAAAAAATCGTTTAAAACAATAAAGTCTTTAAAGAAAGAGTAAAATAGTATTTAAAAAAATCCATGTGAAAATGAGAAATACACAGGGTGTCTGAATCTTGTATGGTGCTTTGTTGACTTTGGATTTTTTAAATGCTAATGTACAAAAACAATAGCTTCTGAGAGACATTGGATTATGGAAACTGCTAAATTAAACCAAGCTATATATTTTAACAATGTCTTAACTTCAAAATGGAAGTCACAAAATATATTGCATTAGGAGAGAGGTTATTCCTTTGTTTCCACAGGAAACAAAAGTTATGGTTCTCTTCAAAATTAATGAAGATCAGATTTGATTAGGGGAGTGCTCCTGAAAATCTTGGCTACAGACATGAAAAAAGAAACCAAGAAAGACTACAGAACAGGTGACATACATGCTGACATACATGTTCCCTCTACATGGGAACAGCTCTGAGACTGGATGAGACATAATAAATCTTGTTGGCTACAGAGTCCTCATGACTTATTATTACATGCCATCCCTTCATATGGATGGACAAAGATTTATATTACAGTTTGGTTATACAGTCCAACAGACTTATAAAAAGTTGACAAATTTGCCTTTTACCTTCTCAAACATAAAACAAAATATCATCTTTAGCTGACTTGTACACACCATACATTCCATATTTGTGTTAATGTAGATATATATGTTACCTTTAAAAGTCTGTGTGTTTTCAGAAAAAAAAAACAAAACAAAAGACCAGACACCAATGAAGACAAGTAGCCCCGGTGATTGAGCCTCTCAAAATGCCTCTGTTACAATTTCCTCAAAATTTTGCATCCAGAACAACTTCCAAGCTAGTGTTGGTCCAGTCTCACAGACTATTACAACCAGACTTCAGATAAGCTCTACACTTTCCCATCATACAGAGACTAAACAAAAAATAATACAGCTAGCTCTCCGAGGACTTAACCATTATCCCAATTTTTTCAGGATCCCCAAATGAGGCTGCTGCCACAAGACAACAGGAAGCAGTCTAGAGAACACGTCACACACATTCTCAAGGGGTGGGATGGGTGGTTTTTGGTCATTCCATGTTATGGATGTTTGTCATCATTTAGGAGGGTTGGTTACAAGTTGTTATTGGTCATTGTCAGGAAAAAAGCTGAACAAAGGAAGTTGGACTCAAGAATCTCATTCTGAAAAGAAAAAGGAGGATATAGAAATGATAGGATAAAAGGGTATATTATTAAATCTACTTTCAAACAAGAAAAACTACTAGTTTCAAATATTTTGCATTGGTATGGATTTTCATATATTGATACAAATTTAAAGTTATTTTTGTTATACTGTATATATGTTTCTATTCTTGTTTAAGCTATTATACCTATGCAGCTCATTTAACAATGACATGCAAATTTCTAGTCCTTGAAAGTTATTATTACAAATTACTTAGGTTAATTAAGAAATACAGGTTATTAGGTAGTCATCTAACAATCAAATTTGTGGCCATGTTAGGTATGTTTTCAAGGTCAGAGATATATTTTAGACAGACAGATGGTCTTCAAACACTTCAGAGACCTACCTACAGAATATGGCATTTAAGATGTTTTAATAACCTAAGGCTTTTCAGGACAGTAAAACACATCTGTTCCTAGCAGCATCAATTTACTTCAAAAAAGAATGATGGGCATCAAAGAACCTCTATATGTAGTTTGCTTTTATTTTTGCAAAGTTAGCCACTGGGCAAGAAATTGCCCTTGCCTCAACTGCTTACAGTATGCTGTCCAACTTGGACAAGCAGGACACAAAAGAAGGTAACTACTTAACTTTGCCAAAACAAGGTAGAATATTCCTTCAAAAATGTCCTACTTCATAAAAATGTCTTTGAGATATTCTAGGCCTGTAGGTCGAAGATGGATTCCCCAACTTTGCAGAGAAAACTTGGATGACTGTCCAGGCAGCCAGGTGTTTCTGTCATTTCTATAGCTGCCTGCTTTGTACTTCCTGTTTACTCAGATAATATTATATCCTTCTTGGGTCTTTGATGGGGTTGAAGACCAGATAATTATAGTTACAGTTTTCCTTGTTACCAAATTCAGAAAAGAAACTTACATAAGAGATGAAAAGTTTATAAGGTTGAGAAACCTAAAAGCTTAAGGTGTTTAAGAAAATGTTTTAAGATCTAAAAAATTATTTTAGGATGTCAATGAGATGATAGAAAATGGTATAGGTGTAAAACTTAGAACTCACAAAGATAGGATAGATAATACAGTACTTTCTCTGAATTTGCCAATATTTATAGACTAGACATTGTGAATGTAATTCTTACCTAATAATTGTTCTTACTGTATATAGTTTTACATGTTAGCGTTAAAACCTTTCCTTTTTATTAAGATAAAAAGGGGGAATTTTGTGGGATATTTGTACACTATGTGAAGATATGTTGCTATAACTGGTTTAACAAAGAGCTGAACAGCCAATAGCTAGGTGGGACTTCCAGGCAGGGAGAGTGTATTATGAAAAATCCATGGAGTCTGCTTAAAGAGTAAAGGAATTTATTAGGGAGGAAGGCTCACTACAGTGTAACGTGAATCTTAAAAGGTCTTATTACTAAAAACAAACCTGAAGCCAGGTATTGGGGGTCAATGCTGGAAGATCAGAGAAGAACAAGCCACAACTTCACCTTGCCAATTCCTCAGCTGATCCTGTTTCCTCAAACTGGAAGCCTCTGAGTTCTCATCTAGAATGAATCTCAGCTGAACTGTTGCTCAAAAGCCTAAAAGGCCTAGTTCCTTGTCCTCACGCCTTAAATACCTATTTGCTTCCTGTCATCACTTCCTGGGGTTAAAGGCTCTTGTTACCATGCCTGGCTGTTTCCAGTGTGGCTTTGAACTCACAGAGATCCAGAGGATCTCTGCCTCTGGAATGCTAGGATTAAAGGTGTGTATGCCACCATTTTCAGGCCTCTATGTCTATCTAGTGGCTGTTCTGTTCTCTGACCCCAGATAAGTTTATTAGGGTGCACAATATTTTGGGGAACACAATATCACCACACTACAGCACAAGAGATTTATTGTAGGTTCCTGGAAGTCTGAGGTATAGTCCAACGCTATTCTTCCACCTGGGTCCATCTCAGCATCCAAACCCATGAGGGAGAAAAGAGAACAGCATATGTGCATCTCAGCTCTTAAAGGTTGCCCCAAGCCATGCCCCAGGGGCAGGTACTTCAAGGTCATAGGTAGGACAGCTACCTGCTACATCTCTAGGGGTAGTATTTCAAGGTCATAGATAAAACAAGTATCTACTACAAGAGAGGAAGTAGGAGATAAATCTAGACATGAGAAAGAAGTGGAATGAGTTGGATTCACAAAATGAGATAGAGGTAAAAGCTACACGGTAGAATGTAGATTAATAAAAATATGAGTTAATTTAAGTTATAAGAGATAGTTAGGAACAAGCCTGGTATAGGCTGAGCTTTCACAATTAATAAGAAGTCTCCATGTCCTTACTTGGGAGCTGGCTGGCAAGACAAAAAAAGACTTGTTACAGACCAGTTCATCTCATTCTGTCTTCAAGTGAGTTATGCACAAAGCATTGGGAAAGGCCCAGCTCACACAGTTCTAACTGCCTTCCTTTCCAGTCCTTCACTAAGGAACTCCAGGTGTGTTCACCACATGGCACGGTCAAAAATCAGCTCAAGAATGGATACAGTCTGGGTTTTTCTGAATGACAGCTGAGGCAAGAGCAGCAAGCACAATGTTAGGAGATGAGCACATTGGAAAGTTTTGGGGTCACAGTGGCCCTACTTCATGAGCAGGTTAATCTCTTTTCAGAGGATTCCTCTCTCTAGAATTGGTAGCAGATATTAAGAAGCCCCCTACTGTTATGCCATAATGTTTTTGTACACTGTGAAAATGTATCTTTGCCAAGGTGCCTTCTGATTGGCTTAATAAAAGAGCTGACTAGCTGGTAGCTAGGCAGGATGTATAGGCAGGACAACCAGACAAAGGATGCTGGGAAGAAAAAGGGCAGAGTCTCAGAAGTTGCGAGAGAGGCAGGGAGGAGATGAATTTGCCATGCTGAGAAAAGGTATCAAGCCGTGTGGCAGAACATAGATAAGAAATATGGGTTAATTTACAATAAAATCTAAGAGTTAGCTAGTAACCAGCCTGAGCTGTTGCCTAAGCATCCATAATAAATAATAAGTTTCTGAGTGGTTATTTGGGAGCAGCTGCCAAGACTCAGAGAAACTCCACCCACACCCTACTAAAAAGCCTCTCATATATGTGTATCATCTGCACACAGCCTTTCTCCCTTCCACCACAGCACGACACAGCACATGTCCTCCAGTAGGCCAAGACAAAGCTGGTGACATGCTCTCAGAATCCAAAACCTGCAGCTTCATTCATCCCCTTTCCCAGTCTCGGGTATTGTGTTATATAATAGAAAGGAGACCAGGAGGGCACCCCTGTCAGCAGCATCTCTGAAGAAGGAAGGAGGCTGAGGATTAGAGACTTGAGGGAACTCTCGTGTGAGTCCACTGACCCAGAAGTCCTCTAGTTTCTAGTCCATTGGCTAAGGTTTTATCAACGGAAGTGGAGAGAATTAAGTGGGTCTGAATATTAGTGGCTGAGATGTAACCCTCGGCAATGGGATGGGTG
Source organism: Peromyscus nudipes (assembly GCA_902168325.1). Taxonomy (NCBI): domain Eukaryota; kingdom Metazoa; phylum Chordata; class Mammalia; order Rodentia; family Cricetidae; genus Peromyscus; species Peromyscus nudipes. The sequence goes on from CABHPH010156654.1 coordinate 10,215, forward strand.
TATGGGTGAATGAGACATAGGGAGTCCAAGATAGACTGGCTGTCTAGGATGAGAGGGGCCGCACAGGAGGTTGGGATGTGTGAGCAAGCTTACTCTCCACAGTTTAGAAAACAAATGTCTGCACTGTGTTCGAGCAGAGCTTGTTGGGTTTGGGGCTGACCCTGTGGTCCATTCTGTGATATACCATCTCAACACACATGGCTTCCAAGGTAACCACAAAAACAGAAGGGAGGGAGGCTGCAGCTTGAAACACTCTTGTCCTCCAAGGGATCCGTGACACTCTGCATGCAGTCCCTGACCAGCATCGGTGGCCAAGCTCCTAGCCAACTGCATGAGAGACCAATGTAAAGACAACCACAACAATACTGTGAGGACTGTCCATCTCGGCCATGCTCAGGGTTAGCATATGAAATTAAATGGAAAAAAAATCCTGTTTGGGAAGATGGAATTATATAGGTTTACTGCAAGTCAGTAGTTAGAAAAAAAATAATTTTCACTCAGAAGAAAAAAAATTAAGCAATACCAGTGAAGAAACATGAAAAATGAGGCCAAAGAGAAGAAAGCTAACATTGAAATGCATTACCTCTTGGCAGCCATTCACATGTTCATGTTCAGAGGGACAGCAGAGAAAGTCCTAGAGTACACCTCGTGTGGGCTACTTGCAAAAGTGATGCAGAACAGCCACACAATGCACACACCCACCACAATGCACATGCGCAGTCACACCACAATGCATATGCACACTCACTCATACCACAATGCACATGCACACTCACACCACAGTGCACATGCACACTCACACCACAATGCACATGCACACTCACACCACAGTGCACATGCACACTCACACCACAATGTACATGTACACTCACACCATAGTGCACATGCACACTCACTCATACTTTAATGCACATGCACACTCATTCACCACAATGCACATGCACACTCACACCTTCTCTAAAATTGCCCACAGGAGATGAAAGGCAGAACTTGGAAACTAAGTCCATACTTCAAAAAGTCATCGAACCAATCAAATAATCATCTATACTTTCTTTGTCATTGTTACAGGAAATAATAGCAATTATGTTATTCCAGAACTGGCAAGAGATTCTTGAACAGAAAACAATGGAAGAAATCTTGAAAGAAAAGATGGACATGTCTGAGAATTTATAAAGTATTTTTGTCAGTAAATGATAGAAATACAATTAAAAGGCAAGGTATTAATTGGAGAGGTTATTTAAGTACATGGTCAAAGAGTAATAACCTTAACTTAGAGAACTATTATAGGGCTGGGATGCCACTAACATGCCTTTTCAATAGCAAGAGGTAATGCAAATGCATGCTGTAAATACATATATCTCAGAAAGAAAATGATGTGCAAGGAAGGAGAATATTTTTGTCTATTAAATTATCATATTTAAGATGTTAGAAGTCAATGTTGACAAACTTTTAATGAGATCAGTGATGTAACTGATTCCTTCCATAAATAGAAGCTGGGACAGTGAGATGACTCAGAGGGTAAAAGCACCTGCCTTCAAGCTAGATGTCCTGAGTTCATTTCCCAGACCCCCACATGGTAGAAGGAGATAACCAACTCTGTAGTCCTGTGGCACACATTCTGTGGTGGTTTGAATAGGTATGGCCCACATAGACTCATGTGTTTGGAATGCTTGGCCCACATGGAGTGGCACTACTAAGAGTTATGGCCTTGTGTGGCTTTGTTGGAAGATTGTGTTACTGTGGAGGTGGGCTTTGAGGTCTCATATGCTCAAACTACACCCAGTGTGGCACACTGTCTCTTGATGTAGAATTTTCAGTTCCTCCAGTACCATGTCTGCCTGCATGCCACCATGCTTCTTGCCATGATGATAATGGACAAAATCCCTGAAACTGTAAGACAGCCCCAATTAAATGTTTTCCTTTATAAGAGTTGCCATGGTCATGGTGTCTCTTCACGGCAATAGAAATCCTAAGACAAATGCCCACACATACATACATACACCACACATAAACATACATACACACCTAAAAATAAATAAATATTTTTTATTTAAATTTTTTCTCCCACAGTCATTTTGGTCATGGTTTTTCCCTTCTCCAACTTCTCTAGATCCTCCTCACCTCTCTACCAACTCAACTTTATGTTCTTTCTCTCTTTCAAAAACTCCATAAAACCAAAAATCAAAACAAACAAGCAAAGAAAAAAAACGCCAAAGCAAAGCAAAACAAAACAAAATCTTTCTCCCATCCTCCCCACCTCCCACCTCCACACATACATAAGAGTTTGTTTTGTATTGGCAGATTCCTCATGGACATTAGGCCTGCCTGCTCTACCCAGTGACACTCCATTGAAGAAAACTGACTTTGCCTTTGCCGATGAGTATCAGTTGTAAGCAGCTTCTTGGTTTAGGGTGTGAGCTTGTGTCTCAGCTGGGACCCCATCTGTCTTGAACCTGTGTAGGTCTTGTGTATGCTTGTGTATGCAGTTCCTGTGAGTTCCTATGTGTGTCAGCCCTGTTGTGTCCAAAGACACTTTCCTTGGAGTCATCCATCACTTCTAGCTCTTAGAACTTTTGTGCCTCCTCTTACGAATAGATCCCTGAGACTTAATGGGGACTTCGATGAAGATGTCTCATTTGAACTGAGTGCTCCAAAGTTTCTCACTCTCTCCACATTGTCCAGTTGTGGGTCTCTGTGTTAATATTATCTACTGAAAGAACCTTCTCTGGTGAAGGCACTGATCTATAGTATGTTATTAGGCAGTATGTCATAGGGAATCTGTCTTGGTTGGGGATTTTATTGCTGTAAAGAGACACCATGACCACAGAAACTCTTAAAAAGGGAAGTATTAATTGGGACTGGCTTACAGTTCAGAGGTTTAGTCCATTATCATCATGGTGGGAAGCATGGTGGCGCATAGACAAACAGGGTGCTGGAGAGGTAGTTCAGAGTTCTTCATCTGGATCCTCAGGCAGCAGGAAGAGAGAGTGACACTTGGGCCTGGCTTGAGCTTCTGAAACCTCAGAGCTCAACCTCAGTGACACACTTCCTCCAACAAGGCCACGCCTACTCTAGCAAGGCCACACCTACTCCAACGAGGTCACACCTACTCCACCAAGGCCACACCTCCCACTACTTCCACTCCCTTTGGGGTTATGAGGGCCATTTTCATTCAAACCACCACTTTTTTTTCTTCTGCTATGTGCCTTTATCAGAATAATACTATTAGGTTTTCCGCTAGGCCAATGACCTATCTAGTCTCAGGTCTGGCCATTTTAACAGTGTCAGGTATAGCTTCTATCTCTTGGACTGAGCCTTAAATCAACCAGAAAGTGGCTGGTTACCCCCATAACATTTGTGGCACTAATGTACCAGTATATCTTGCAGGTGGGTCACTGTTTTAGGTCACACAGTTTGTAGATGGTGATAATGGTGATTACCTTTTTTTCCTGGTAGCATGCAGAGTACCTTTTAGTAAATAAATCCTTTAAAAAGGAAGGAAATTTGTAATATACTCTCAATAGTGGAATTTTCAATGTTCATGCCAGTGTACTACAGCTGGCAGATACCAAAAACAATGGTCCTCAACTTGATGCTGGGATTTTGACTCAACAAAGCCACTAAAGGATGAAAATACCAAAGGACAAAAAGCATTTCAGACGGCCAATGAACTGTGGTATTAATCTTCACTGTTGGCTTGACTGGATTTAGAATCACCGTGGAATCACCATCTCTGGGTGTGTCTGTGATGATATTCCCAGGAAGGTCTGACTCAGGAGAGAAGATTCTGGACGTGGGCAGCACTACCTGAATGACTGGGGTTCTGGGCTGAATCCAAAGGAGAGATCCAGTGTTCTGTGTACCAGCATTCATGACTGCTTCCTGACTGCAGATATAAAGTGACCACCGGCTGCCTTGTTTCTACCATGATGCACTGCTTCTCCTCAAACTGCCAATAAACCCTTCTGCCTTTAAGTTATTTTTTGTTAGATTTGAGTCACAACAATGAAAAAAGTCAACGCCGGGTGGTGGTGGCGCACACCTTTAATCCCAGCACTTGGGAGGCAGAGGCAGGCAGATCTCTGTGAGTTCGAGGCCAGCCTGGGCTACCAAGTGAGTTCCAGGAAAGGCACAAAGCTACACAGAGAAACCCTGTCTCGAAAAACCAAAAAAAAAAAGTCACCAATGCAGACCAAACTTCATTGCTATTAACAGAGAACACCATAGGGAAACAGTTGATGTTCTCTATGACAGCAGGGCCAGTGTCGTCTGCTGAGACTGCACATAGACTACATCACAGAGCAAGGGGAAATTCCAAACTCAACACCCAAAGCATAGTTTCTACTGACTGCTCCATAATAAGGACAGAATATCAAAGGTCACACCATCACGGGTCCAGTACCATATTTACAAATACTTCACTGAGCTACATCAGTGTCATACTTTTGCTACATGTGCAATAAATTTTGTGCTGGTTCATTTTATATCAACTTGATACAAATTAGTCATTTTGGAAAATAGAACCTCAATTGAGAAAATGAGATTGTTCTGTGGGCAAGCCTGTGGTGCAGCTTCTTAACTGATGATTGCTATGGGAGGGTCTAGCTCATTGGTCCTGGGCTGTTGGTCCTTGGTGCTACAAGAAAGCAGGCTGTGCAAGCTGTGGGGAGCAAGCCAATAAGCAACACTCCTCCATGGCTTCTGCTTTAGGTCTGGCCTTCAGGTTCTTCAGTTCATGTCCTGATTTTCTTTGATGGTGGCCTGTGGTGAGGAAGTGACATGAACCCTTTTCTCCCCAGCTTGTTTCTGGTCATGTGTTTTATCACAGCAATAGAAACCTAAGAAGGAATTCCATTTGAAAAGTAGCAAAAGCTTGTGATATTACATTTTAATGTTTTTTTTCATTTATTTGTGTATTGTGTGTACAAGAGTGTACACTTGTGAGTGTACATACCATGGCACTCAGGTAAAGGTGGAATGACAACCCACAGAGGTGGAACTCAGCCCCTTCACCTGCCAAGCCATCTCAACAGCCTGAGTTTACAGTCTTTATGAAGTCCTAAGACATTCCTACCCCTCAACCCAGGCATGCCATTGCTGTGGATAATCCCCAAGAAGAAGCAAAGTTAAAAGCTCTGTGCAAAAACTATCCTTACAGAATATCTTACAGGACTAAAACTTAGAAAAGCATCACAATCCTGCAAAACTGAAGAGGAGATGCTCAAAATTTGGAAATTTTAAAAATGATATTCCATGAATCAATTAAATATCAAATTTTCTAGAATTATTTTAATGAACAAGGAATCATCATAATATAATTTTTAATTGACTCCAAATAAAAAGCTTTACAGGGTAAACTGGTTTAATTTAAAACATGCTCATGTAGAAGTCGATATTTCTTGAATAATTGATTAAAATATTAAAACAGGAGCTGGGGAGATGGCTCCATTAATTAAGGGCTTGAGGACATGAATTCAATCTGCAGAACTCACATAAAAAGCTGGGTGTGGTAGCATGTGCTTAATCTCATTCTGGGGAGGAGAACAGCCTGTCTCCATAAACAAGGTGGATGACTCCTGAGGAATAACACCACAGGTTGACCTCTGACGTGAGCGCGCGCACACACACTTCAACAAGAACGTAGTCTCTAAATAGTTTCTATTCCTTTCTTGTGTTCAGCATTGTCTGATCCTTACTCTACTGTCCTAACATGGGAAAGTTCGAGATGTCGTCACAGGAGCACCCACTCTGGAACCTGGTCCTCAGGACTGGTACAAATTCAGTCTAACTCACACACACATTCACTAAGTCCCCAGTCTTCTCCTTCAATGCTAAATTCACCCAGAGGCTTGGCACAATGCTTGCAGAGAGCAGCCTGCTGGGTGTGTGAGGTGGCACGTCTTCGGTTGATTCCGAGGGTGGCTGCTAGTTACCCAGACAGCAGAGGAGGGATGAAACTCAACACACCCTCTGAAACACTATCACCGGGAGAGCACAGAGGCCACTGCAGCTTGTTTTTCTTGCTGGAGGAGATGTGTCATTTTGATCAGGTAGAATTTACTCCTCATCATGGGCAGTTAACCTGCAGGGCTGTTGTGTTCTGCCTCTGTCTGAATCCACTCTAGTTTTATGACCCTCAAAAGGCCTCCTGTCTTCCTTAGACCCCAGACCCACAGCAAATTCTGGAAAAGTGACTGTTGCAGACAGCATGGTCCCCACCCAGGGCCTGTCTTCACGTTCTTGGTAACAGGACTTGGGAGGGAGGACACGTCCAGAATGAGACACGGGTGTTCTATTTCTATCCTATTTTTTTGTTGGTGAAAGTTCTCTTTTGCAGCTTTCCATGAAATTAGAAGAAGTCTGGCTTCCAAGCAAAGCTTTTCTTCCACGGAAGAAATATAGAGAATTATGAAGGCAAACCCTTTCAGTCCTACCTCTCTCCCAAGCCCACTGGAAGGTCACCTTGATGCCTGGAGCCTTTGCAGCCATCTTGGGACCACCACAGGAAGTCTTACGGTATCCCAGAGAAGTCTCTCCAAAGCACCAAGGTTGCTCAACTATTGAACGAGCTCTTCGAGCCTGTGTATGAATTTCTTGTCCATCTAAGTCCCTGGTGGTTGGCTTTGCTGTTACTTGCAGCCATGTTCCTTTATTAGTTGTTAGGAGACTTCTGAGCTAGCCTGGGTTGTTCATGATCTCAAGCCTAATTGTCCTGAATATGGAATGTGTGCTAGTTGTGGTTAACTGTAATTGGGTTTAAAACATTTTCTAGAAAACTGGTTTGGTGAGTGAAGGAGATCATGCCAAGTAGCGGCTTTCATGAGACAAGACTTCTCTTAGCGAGGTCTCTCAGACTCAATGATGTGGGGGGATTTCCATTATTCCTCTTTGTCCCTCTTGGTGGGCATATCTGATGTCCAGTAGGCCTTGATTTTTTCCCCGGAGAAGCCCTCTGAAGCCATCTCTTCACATTACTTGTGAATATTACTGTTTGATTCCCTCAAGCCCTTGGCTGATCCTACTCACAGCCAGCAGAGTAGACAAAGAAATTCCTGGAGAAGTCAATCTTACCTAAAACATATTTGTCTAATGAGCTTCTTCTGAGAGACAGCTCCGAGGTGACCTACCAGCTGAAGGCCAGGACAGATGCTTGAACATTAGACAAGTCTGTGTGGGGGACCTCTCCTTCTGTCACAGGGATGTCCCTTCTGAACCACACTGTAGGGCTACAAACAGTCCTGCACAGCCCAGACCTCACTCCTCACCTACACTCAGGCACACACACAAAGGGTGTTTTCAAACAATGCTCCATCTCAAGTGTTCAGTAACAGTAACTCCAGTAACTTGCTAGAGTGGCCTGGATTCAACTTTCCTACTCTCTGATCCTGTGTGTTAAACATCCCTAAAGCCACCAGGGTCCACGCTCAAATGGGGTGAAAGAAAACTGCCTGGATGTCTGGCTTTGGGGTCTACTCCTCTTCCTTGCATGAAGTCATCCTGGCTCTCTGTAAAACACTCACATCCTTGGGGCTCTTGGTAGGTAAGATGATGGAATGGGTCAGATGGTCTGAAAACATCACCTTGAGGCAAAAGGCTCAAGACTTCTTTCAGCTTCTCCCATGCAGCAATGCGGCAAAGACATTTTGCCTTCTTTTATTAGGATGCCCCTCACCTCTGACCCCGTGTTTTTTGAAAAATAGTAATACATGGACTACTAGCTCTTACTGAGCCTTCTCTATACACTAGGAACTGGATTAAACAGCCTCAGTGCATTGTCTCATTTAGCAATTCAGTAGTGCTAGTTTGCAAATTACAAATAAATAAATAGATAAAAAGTAAATAAAGAGTTCAGGTCTTTACCCTGGTCCCCACACTGCTGCAAACCACTGGATCTTTGGGGCAGGCAAGATCAAGATGCACAGACCTCCCTTTCTGTCTGTCTATCAAGTTTCTCAGCAAAATGCATTTTCTGGTTTACAGAGTCTGAAATTTAGCACCAGTGAGAAAACGGAAGCTTTGTAATAAAGGGCAGAAGAGAGGAGAATACTCTTGTACCTTCCCTTGTGGGGATCCCAGGACACTTCTGATTGTGCACATTAGGGTTCAGCTTCCTTAGCAACACCGTCACTCAATTCCATACATGTCCTTTCCTTCCAGCTACGGCTCACTTCCTCTAAGGTAGTGTTCATCCGATGAGTAAAACCACACTTTCCCTCTGCAAGCTATGGTTTTGCTTTGAAATCTCTGTAATTAACACATTCACTGGGTTTAGGTACCGGCTGTTATGGAGTTCAAAAAAATAAAAAAATTAAAAATTAAAAAAAGAAACATTAAAAACCCAAAAAAACCAAAACCAAAAAAAAATCCCACAAAGATGTATTTCAATTTTTTTTTCTACAAGTGATTCATCCACTCCACTCCTCCCGCCTACAGACATCTAAATTTCAGTTTTCCTTGAAGCTACAAAGCATCTGCCATCGTCTTCACATTGAGTCGGAGACACAGTAAGTGTTAAACTGCACCAGCGGCGGCAGCTCGTGTCAACCCTCTTAACCTGCCTTCCGGTGCAGGCGTCATTAACACTGCTCTTTGCCCTTGGGCACTAAAAGGAAAAGACTCCAGTAACTGGACACCAGCAGTTCCAATGTGGTGACAGCCTGCTGCAGAGTTAGCTTTCCCGCTGTCAGGGAAGGGAGTGGGGACATTGCTTGTTTCCTGGCCTGGCGAGCTGCTCAAAGCTGGGGCTCTGACCTGTGTCTGTGTTTTCCCACCCACTGTAACCCGATGACAGCCAGGTTCGTGTGCTTGTGGGGCCACAAGAGAACGGAAGCATCATCATGACTACTTAAAACACACACACACACACACACACACACACACATACTAGTCTTTCCTGAAGTATCTTGATGAATTCTGCATACATAAGTTGGGTGTGGTGCTGCACAGCTGTAACCCCTCTTGACTGAGGCAGGAGGATCACAAGTGTGAGACCAGCTTAGACTATACAGGAAGAGCCTTTAAAAAAAAATCCAGTAAATAAACTTACTACATGATCTATGCTAATTTGAAATATCATCCCTAGCACTCTTCAGGTAACTCCTTATCGATACTGTTTATTTGTTCAATGAAATATATGAAGAACTAAAATATTCACCAGGAATTTGATTAAAGGCTCTTTCTGTTGCTGTTGTGTTGAGATTGCCCCAGGCTATCCACATGAGTCTTGACCAGTGGGTGTAGCTAATTGTGGTGAATATCCCAAATTAATGGAAATCCCCGCAGAGAGAGATAATTCAAGCCATTCCCCTAATAATGAACATTTTTTAAAAATGACTTCTTTAGTAGGAGAGGAAGAGCTGCCTGAAAGGGGGTAGGAAAAGTGTCCCCAGGAGTTTTACAAAGGGAACCTGTCACCAGTGTGTCCTCAACAGGTTAGAGCAGAAGGCTGAGCAGTCTACATCTTCCAAACCTGTACTTTTTCAACTTCAGATCCAAAATGACATTTTTTAAAAAGCAGAAAAAGGAAGAAAGAGGAAGCCACTGCCTTTAAGAGAGCCCCACCTGTCTCCTTGGACATGAATGTTTGTGGCATTCATCTTAACACCCCCAAATACTGACTTGAGCTCTGGGCAGATGAACTGTGGCCACTGTCTGGCAGGACACACCTGCTCTGCCAGGCTCTCGTGTGGCTGAGCTGCACACTGTGGAACTGTCCAGATGGAGGCAGGAACACACACCTTGTTTGCTGGCTGCAAGTTGACTTTGGATAGTAGGTCGCCCTCAAATCTTGCCACCTTTTGACGTGTGGTGGATACTCCCAGAGCTTTTCACAGAGCAGGATGCCTTGGCCTTCTCTGTTTTGCCCACAACTCTTTGGTGATAATAGGAACTCCATCCTAACTTCACAGTTCGGCAGGGCATGGTAGTAAATAGTCACCTTCCCCCAAAACCAGGGGGAGCTGAGAAGGCTCACGTGCAAAATTTTGAAGTCTCCAGTCAGTTCTCCATCTTCTTGGCTGAAAGAGGGGAATCCATGTTAATCTAGGTTCCAGAATAATCAGTATCTCATCCAGTGGCATCCACTGGCCACCTTCTGTCACATTATGAATCTGAATATTGATTGTCTTGAAGCAAGCTACATCCATCCATGGCCCTCACTGCCTGCTACCTCATTCTTGACTCTCTTTCATGAGTGTGAAGAACCAACCCATTCTCAAACTGTCTAGCTCATGCCCACTCTGTGGTGAACACAGCCCATGAACTCACCCTTGTTATTCCTGCTTGCTTACTGTCTTAATCTTGGTGTGTTCCTTCTTCTGTACTCTTGTCCACACTCTTTCTGACCCTTGCCTCCAAATAGCTTCATGCTCATTTACACTAGGAGTTCTTTTTCTTGCATGCTTGATACGAGATAAGTACTGTTCTGGTCCTTGTGGCCATTTATAGTGCACAGGTAGGATAAAACGTTTTACTCATGTCAACCCAAACAAGACAGCGACAAGAGAGTGCAGTAGGTACCTTGCCATTAACGTCTCCTTTTCAAGACTGGGGTACTCCCTCACACCTGCTGTGGGTGTTGGCTGGTGGTGGAAATGTTGGCAGCTCAGACTTCCATCCCTCCTCAGGAGCAAGGAGCAGGATGGTATTAGTCACTTTCCTGTTGCTGTGAACATATAACTGACGAGAAACAAGTGAAGGGAGTATCAGTTTTGGCTCACATTCAAAGGTTCAGCCCACTATGGTAGGGAAGGTACGGCAGGAGTCTGAGGCAATTGGCCGCATTGCATCCAAATCAGGAACCAGAAATGAATGCTGGCTTGGCTAGCTTTCTCCTTTTAATTCTATCCAGGACCCCAGCCCATGGATCTGTGCCATTTACATTTAGGTGAGATCTTTTCACCTCAACCCATTCTAGAAACTCTCACAAAGCATGTCTAGAAGCCTATCAAGTTGACAATATTAGTCAACACAAACTCACCCCTTGACAACCTGACACCAAAATATATCACCTTTAAGCCATAATCTACCCCTTATCACCATAGGCTCATGTAGATCTCATAACAAAAATGTATTCAGTCCAATTTCAAAGTCCTAATAGTCCTTGTTTCAACACTGTTCAAGAGAATAAATTCCTTTCTAGCCCAAAGTTCAAAGATCTTCTGTTAATAAAGAAATAGTTCTCTATATTCATTTTTTTTAAATTGAGGAGTGGGTATGAAAACAAAACAAAACAAAAACCCTAGAAGCTTTTCAAGAAAAAAGGTGAAGGCAAAATCTTGGGATGAGGGGAGGATTATGCTGGGCTCTCTTGTGTCCCATTTAGTAGAGCAGGGATCCCCTGTACCAGCCTCCTCCCTTCTGCAGCATCCCCCTGTACTTTTGGGAATTAAGGTTTGGGGGTCTCTGGCTTGAAAGGATGAACAAGGAATTGCAGTGTTAGTTGTTTGTGGCCTGCCAGTAACAGCGGCAGACCAAGAAAGCAAAGAGGGAGGTCCTGGTTCTGGCAAGACCCAGTCCTGAGGACACAGCTCCAAATCTACCCAACTTTAGGGGCTTCTGTAAAATGAGTGCTACACAAGACGATCTGGAAGTTTCCACTCAGCTATAAAATGTTATGATGCATGATTTGTCTGCTTATTGCTACAGATGATTGAATTTGCTGGAGTAATAAGTGTGTGGGGCATAGATTATAGCAGATAGGCCTTTGTATCTCTCACAGTGTAAAATGGAAGATAAGCATCATGCACACGCTGATTAGATGACTTCTCCCAGGGCTCAAAGTTAGAATGATGTTCACAACCAGGAAAACCTATTACAGACCACAGACTTACATCTGAAAACAGGCAGAAACCAAACAGATAAGTAGCCTAGCGGGAGCTGCATACAGCATGAAAAGAAAGGGGAAAAAAATGAAAACCACAATTCTCAAATGGAAACTGTCGTAACAATTCTGGGCTATGAAAAGGAGTCAAAATGAGTTTCCTCTGGCACCACAACTTCTCATGAACAGAAAGAGCCCCTGGGACATAGTCTGGAGGGAATTGAAACTTGCTACTCTGGGAAATAGATTGATCAGGATACAAAAAAGCTAGAGCCTCCAACCTGCGGCTCCCCCTCACTTTGCCCCAGAAGCATTTTTCAGAAAAAGTGGAAGGATGTCTGAGAGTGAGAAGATCAGTGAGTTGGGTCGACACCCCACCCCTTCTTTTATTACTTGCAATTTCCTAGGAATCAGAGTTTTTAAAGGGATTTTTCCTGCATCATTGTTCAGACCCGTTGTCTTCAGAGTTTAGACTTAAGCCATACTTCAGCCTTTTTGTGCTATTTTCCCCCGAAATGCCAATCACCTGTTGGCTTGGATCCACTTTTCCAGAGCCTGTGGGAAGGATGGAGAGATACCATGCTCTCCACACTGCAGTCCACCATCTTGCTGAACCGCCATTTGGCCTCTTAGTTGTTCCAAGCTTCAATGTATCCGTGGAGCTCCTGTTCCCACTCATGTCTTTGTCTGCCTCATGTCTGAGAAGAAGAGTGTGGGCAGGTGCCCTGCTTCTGACCGCTACTCTTTGGGAGAACAGAGTGTTTGTCTCACTAGGGTCCTTTTAGTCCAACTAAGTAAAAACATCTTCATTCACCAAAAACATACATTTGGTTATATTTGTAAATCTTTTACAGTTCCCCGGATAAGCAGGAACACCAGTGGTGCTTGTATTTTTTTTTTTAATTTATTTATTTTATGTGTATGGGTAGTTTGCCTGCATGCACAGATATGTGCACCACATGCATGCCTGGTGCAATGGATCTCCTGGAACTAGAATCAGACAGTTGTGAGCCACCATGTGGGTGCTGGGAATTGAACCTGGGTCCTTTAGAGGAGTAGCCAATGCTCTTAACCACTGAGCCATCTCTCTAGCACCAGTATGTTTGTTCTTAGTCTGGAATATTAAGTTAGAATGAAACTTTTTTTATAAAATTTTTTTCCCCTTGGTAAGCATTTTATTGAGTATGCATAAAATAGGTTAACAAAGTAGAAAAAAAGAATATCCAAGATGAAAGCAATGTCAACACAGGAGGAGTGGGAACATAAAGACTGAAGTAGGCAGGACTCAAACTGGCCATAAAGGCACTGTGGCATATCAAGAAACGCTATCACGTCCAACTGGACTCAAGATGTTCCCCACTTCTCTTGTGCTCTTTTATCAGTTGGTGCTGCTGATACTCCACCCAGGGCATCAACCGATGTGTACAAGATGGGACTCTTAGATTCTGCGCATTAGTTGGCAGGGAACTGAATTCACTAGTCAGTAAGGAACTCAACATTTTAAGTCAGTCAATTCTGCAAAGGCCAACGCTTGAGAGAATGAAACTTTTAATGATTACTTAAACTCCCTCATTCTATAGGCTGGGAAAGTGAGTCTCAACAAAAGCTAAATTATGCTGATTCCTAATGACAAGTCTACTAGTATAACTAGTAATCAATTTAAGGAGTCCTGAGTTCAACATGTAGATCCTGCTAGCTTTGTTCACATCTTAAACCACATTCACAACACAATGGGTGATACAAAGGATTTCCAAGGTGATTGTGACTCTGCACTCTTATCTTAGAGCTTAAAGCCCACTGTGTATGCCCATTTTCTTTTACTTTAATGCAATACCTGTGACATCCTTCTTTATTAAGCAATAAATATATCTAGCTTATAGTTCTAGATGTTCACAGTGTGTGTGTTGACATCATAAATTCAGTCTGGAGAAGAATTCATGGCCAATGGCGTCATCACGACAACACACATGCTGGGGAAATCACATCACAAGACAGAAGGCGAGTATCTGGGGGTGGCTAGGGTTTCTCCCTCCTATAAAACTAATGCAGGGTCAAGTAAGAACCACCTTATCCATTCCAAGGGCCTTCTGCCAATGACCTAATGACCTCTCACTAAGCTCTGCCTCTTAAAAATCCCACTAAGCCACTTCTTACCACTACTACACTAAGGGTCAAGTACATATGTAGCACACATATGTAAATCATAGCACCCATATGTGGCAACACCTAACTGTTTATAATAAGAGTTATGTGGGACACTTCATAGGGTAACCAATATTCATGGGAACCAGCAGGCACAAAGCAGAAGTTTGATACACTCTGGAAAATCCCTAGGGCTGTGGGGCTCATGGGATTTGTGTGGTGTGGGAGAAGGGTATCATGACGGCCAGATAAGGGCAGTTTTGCCTGCATAGCAGCCAAGGGTTTTAGATTTTGTTTGTCAGGGCTGGAGAATGGTAGACACCCACTGAAGAGATCTAAGATGAGAAGAAGTTAGTACATTTTTGCCTTTTCATTTCCACAGGAAGGTACAAGATCACTTGCAGACAGATGATAGTTGAGTCCAAGAAAGTACCAAAAACTCTGTGCAGAAATCAATGAGGGTTGATGTATAAGCTATGGATGATGGGAGGTGAGGATGTGGATGGGAGTATTAGGGAAAGAACAGGTAAAACCCCAGAAGCAACTGGATACAGCTATTGACTGAAACAGTAACAAATAAATACTAGAGTAGTTGAAATGTCTGTGTCTGAAACATCATTTCCTTGTAATTGCTATTCAAATCATCTAAGCTTGAGTATAGCTCCATATTAAGACTGTAAGTCCAATGAATAACCACATGCTTTCTGCTCCGAATGGTGGCATAGATTGGGCCAAAGTTAAACATGAATTAGCAGATAGTGCTTTTATTCTTTCTTCAGTTCTCAATTTAATTACCATAAAAATTTCCAGTAGTTTCCAAAGCCAAGAGTGATTAGGGTCTAGAGCCTTTTACAGAGTTAATCGACTGCTGTTTCCTCTTGTTCCAAGACTAAGTTTAAACACAGCCTTTGGATAGGTTGTAAGTTGGTAATGATACCAAGAAAACACACAGATTAATCGGGTGAGAATAACAGAGTCAACAAAGAAAGGTGTGCTACGTTTCTGATATCGGTGAATACCAATCAATGTTATTGACTGGCTAAACAGTACACAGAAGTTGCAGACTCACAGGCTACACAGTCCAGGCCATTGACAACTGAAGTGGACAGTCTAGGTGTCTGTATGTTGTGGGGTGTGTGTGTGTGTGTGTGTGTGTGTGTGTGTGTGTGTGTGTGTGTGTGTGTGTAGATTGAGGTTTGCCATGAAGATGAAAGGCACAAGCCTGTCCCAAGGGGCAGCTCCTAGTATGTCCTAGTCTTTTCTTTGCTATGTGGTGCTAGGGATCAAACATAGGGCTTTGAGCATGCTAGACAAGTGCTCTACCACTGAACTACTTCTTCAGTCCTTTGTTAATACATGAGGATAGTGGTCCAAGATTACCAGATGTTCTAGATTCTTTGTAAGGATATATTAAAAGCCAGTCCACTGGCTAGCAGCGTATGCAGACCCTTGCTATTCAGAGTGTGGCTTTGGGCACGGCAATGTTAGCCTCCCCTGAGGACTTCTCAGAAATACAGAGTCTGAAGCTCCACTCTAGCCTTGCCTTGCTCTTGGTCCATTTTCCGTAACTATAACAGAATACCCAAGGTATTCTGAGTAACATACATAGAAGGTTCATTTAATTCATGACTTTGAAAGTTGAAAGTCTACACAGCTTGAAGAAGGTCCCAGAGACCTCCCCTCTGGTCACCGTGCACCATACTTGGCCCTTGGTGTCATAATGGTGGGATTGAATACAGGAAGAGTGATCACAGGCAGGCAAGGCAGGAAGTCAGAGCACAGAAAAGGGGTGCTCTGGGCCTTTTACGATAACCATCTTGTGAAACTTAGCTCTCTCTGAGGATAGTGCCACCCACCACCGTCCACTAGGCCTCACCTCTTAAAGCTTTACACTGCCTCCAACCTGGCACATTAGGGATCGCACTGGGATATGAATCCTTGGGGACACACTCAAGCCATGTTCAAACCCTATCACTTTCTCAGTTTGAATCTACATTTTCAGCAGGGTTTCTGGTGGCTGGTGTCCACAGTGACAGAGAGTTTCTGCTGCGTGCCTGCTTTATTCCTGTACACACAGAGGAGATCTGCAGAGTGCTTAAGGAACACACTGGCTGGCTTTGGAAACAATGAAGGCAGAACCCTCTTTGAGTGACACTACCTAGGTTCCATGAGTGTCTTCGGAAGCTCTAGGGGCATGTTGGGATGGTATTAGGTACGTATTCTGCAAGAACAGAAGTAGATAAAAGCTAGGCTTTTGTCTCTGATGTAAAATTTAAACAGGTACCAAAACAGTCAACAATTAATATGTGCGATACCTAAGTGCAGTAGTTGAAAAAAGTCGAAACCAATCCGAGGAAACCCATGACAACCAACTAAACACTTCACTGTGGGGTCAGCTCTACCTCACCCTGAATATCCCCCCCCCCCCATTCATTGCCTTGTGTTTCTGTCTTCCCTGTCCTTCAAAAGCCACTGGATATCTAGCATTTAATTCTAACTCCAGGAGAGCCCATGATGCCTCAGCCATGTATGCTGATGAATGCTTTAAGTTTTTCCGGCCCTCTGTGGCTTAGCCAACCTGCTGGTCCCATCCCTTTCTCGATTATCTGCGTACAGTTTCCAAGTATCCAACCTAGAGCTAGAACAACAAACGTTCTTTCTTCTGCTTTGGAATTCTCTACAGGAGGAGATAGGTTGGAGACGGAACCTCTCAAGCCAGCCCAGACCAAAATAGCTTTGTGTGTCTGTTTCTCACAGTGCCTTCCATTTTAGGGCCAGAACCTGGAAGTAGCCCGCACACAGACAGGAAAGTAGAAACTGGGTTAGGAATGCCTGAATTGCCAGTAGGCCTGTTTCAGTTCCTGTCTGAGGACACCAGCTGCGCATCCCCCCTCGCTTTCAAGGCAACTCCAGCAAGCTGGAACCCAGAAGGGATGACTTTGGTGACAGAGGAATTATTACCACTCACTGGTCATTTACTTAGTCATTCTGAATTTTTTCGGAAAAGGTCTTTTTATATGTAGTCCATACTGGTCTTGAACTAGTAGCGAGCCTTCTGCCTCAGCCTTACAGAGTGCTGTGATTACAATAATGTGTCTCCATACCTGGTTTATTGCTGATTTTAAATGTGAAAAACAGAGTGACCCATAAAATACAAATAAACAAATAAATAAAAATTTAAATTTAAACTTAAAAATCTTCAAATTTAATGACTTTTTCCCATTACTTTGTCTGCTCCATTTTGCAAATAATAGGGACTCAAAAAATATTTGCTGAATACACAATTTTTTTGGTACTCAAATGCTATACTAGGAAACTACTTTCTCTGTGTATATGTGTGTGTGTTCACAGATTATTAAAGTTCTCAAGAAGACTGCCTCCATGTAACCTTTAAATCTTTAACAGCATCAAGAAGAAGAATAACTTGGTAGGAACCAGGATTTATCATCTGGCTGATCAATAGAGAAGAGATAATCAGTGGACAGCTGTTATATGTGTACATTCGTTAGCTGCCTGTCTATGTTTTCAAGAATAAAATGAAATAGAGAGCAAACTTGCTTGCTTGCTTGCCCAACGTTGAAGGAGCACATGGCACTCAGTCCCCACCAGTGTGGTCCTTCTGGGGCTGGGGTGTGTCCTGGGTCAGCCATGGTCACCTGGGCACTCTGAGCCTGGGGAGTTCATCTTTCACAAACACTTAGCAATCCTGGAGCTTTCTATGGGTCAGTGCTGGATTGAAGGGGCGACATATCAACTCGAATCAGACTGATTACAGCTCCTCTGAACCTAATTGGCAAAACCCCGCTGCATTCATGTTTTATTAAAAGCAACTTTCATTACACAGACGTGCTGTCAGAAAAATAAATTACATCTGCAAGTACTTAGGTATAAAATTTTGCGGATAACTTCCAGTCGTCAGTAATTTTATATTAGAAACTGTTTTTCCAATACAAGCTAAAACTTGGTTCGTCAGTATTAAGCATGCCTTACCTACCATTCTCGAAATATTTATAGAATTTGTAATATAACCTCTTTTTTTTCTTCTTTGGAGATTTAGTGAACTGTTTTCTGCCAGCTTTAAGTTGGCAGCCTCCCTGGGCTCTTAGCAAGCTTGCATTGCATTGGCTTGCATTTTGTGTTCTCGGTTCCCTCCCAGAACACATTCAAATTCATTTTTTAAAAAATACTGTTAAGTGTTGACTTCCAAATAAGTAGGTCCTACCTGAAAATATCGTGGATAATGGTGACTGCAGAGATGAGGATGCTCACTAGGAAGCCCCGTGACCCACAGGGAAGGCTGTCTGTGACCACCGATGAAGGACGCCCTTAAGAACACGTTCCTGACCACACTTCTACATTGAAGCAGCCTTCTTTGGCACCTAGGACACTGTACTCATCTTTTGGGGTATTGCTGCAGACAACAAACATGGACTCATAGTAGCTTTAGAAGCAAAACTATTTTAGGATCTTACGAGGACATTACAGAGAATCCCCACTAGAACTGTAGAATGTCTTCAGAGCCAAGTGCACTTGTCAGGTGAGGAAATGTACTTGAGTCTAATGCTATTAAACAATCACAGCCTGAATTTGGGTTGTCTACATTTTCCATCATAGAGTTCCCTAATGCACAGTTCACTGGAGAGTCTTCCTTTAAATTCTTCTCTCTGTGGACCATTACAACTCTCTCTCTCTCTCTCTCTCTCTCTCTCTCTCTCTCTCTCTCTC